>CAJHQP010000882.1:0-144896 GCA_905132765.1 Moricandia arvensis
CATCTTAAGTTGTACACAATATTAAAACTCGACAAGTTACATATAATAAAAGGTAGCAACAAACGTCTAAACTTACATGTTAAAAAGTAGCAAAAAAACGTCTAAACTTAATGTTAACAAGTCGCAACAAACGTCTGACAAAGAAACAGTTACTTAGAATTCTTACAGAAGAAATCCAACGAAATCATACATGTAAACTAACAACTTTGGAAGTTCTTCTTCTCCTCGTTCATGTTCTTCGTCATTTCAACCGTAGATGCTTCGGCTCCTTCCTCTTCTTCCGCGCACAACTCTGGATGAACTTTCAGCTTTGAAACCGGGAATGAGATGTGGATGTCCAATCAGGGGTTCATCACTCGGGATAGGAGCATTATCTCTCTGAAGAATGAGAGTTTGGTAGACGCAGTTGGGAAGAATTTTTTTCTTGTCAGCTTCGGAGTCACGAGCCATTTCAATGACCTGGTCGTAAACCAAGCGACCAAAGTCAATTGGCCTTTTCCATACGAAGGCAAACAAGAAAAGGAGACGTTGTGTTATCATTGCATCCAAATGAAGACCAGGTAGCCAGTTCAACTCGCGCACTTTGTACAGAATATAATGATGTGGGAGGAGATAAAATAGTGAAAATGTCTCCCAGCGGAGACAACATTCACCAGTCAAGAATTCAGTGGCCTCTAAGAGATGACTTTCCTCCCAAAGGAAGGATTGTTCCACAAACAGTGTCATGAACAGCTGATTAATCAAGACGGGATCAAAATCAAAATGAATGCCCATAATCAAAACACCGTTATCGGCACTGTAAAGGTTAGATATGCATTTACGAACTACTCTAGGGCAGAAAGGACGAACATGCAAAACCGTATAAATCTATCCTATAATATGTATAATTATGCGAGCTTCCACAATAGCAGGATCATCAAACTGTATAATTCCCTAGACTAAAATCCCTTGTAAGGATAACTGTTGATACTTACTTAAGGCTTCGTCGGATACATGAAGAAGAGAAGACGGTGACCCAACCGGTTCGTTCGCGATAAAGAAACCCAGAGTCACTTCCATACGAGTTTCAAATGGCATATACCCAGGCGGTGGAGGACTTACATCTCGAGCAGCACAATTTGGGCGATGATTAGATTCAGAAGATAAATAGTTCATCGCTAGATTTTCTAGTTTTTCGAGAAAGAAAAATGGAAGAAAGTGGAGTTGTAGACATGCAACCGTCACGTCAATCATTCTTATAGTAGTTAATGAAACGTTTTGGGCCAACCACCAACAAATCTCCGTTAATTCTGAAATTTAACTGAGTAATAATAAATTTGGGCTGATTTAGATAACTTGGCCCAATATTGATGGCATTAGTAAACACGTGAAGTTGGTGTACGAGTTAGGTGGAGTAATTTAATGTCCACTTTATGTTTACGATTTATGACCTAGATTTATGTTTCTGATGAACGTGTATATCTACTACTCTATTTTATTGACAAACTTGTCTGGTGACATAAATTGTGTATAATCTAGTTTTAGTTAGTACAAAATTTAGTTAGTAATAGACTCATTTATACTTTATTAAATTACTCTTCTAATGGCATAAATGGTGTACATAATTGAAAAGATGAGAATTTCATTAAATTCTGACATCCAGACAATGTGACTTAAGTGTCGGTGTACATAAGTCTCGGGAAGACAATTACTCATAAAAAGATGAGAATTTCATTAAATTCTAACATCTAGAAGATGCATACGTGTGGGACACATCCCTTCAATGTTGACCGTAACTTATGTTATGGTGACTCCTTATAAATACGACTAGTTTGTGATGACAATTTACATCGATACTAAGTTCTCTAAAGACATCTCCCGATAATACTAGAGCATCATAAGATATCTTCTGATAATGCATGAATTCCCGATACTCTGACCAAGGTCCAAGCTTTACTCGTTGAACGTGTGGCACATAACTCCGTCGAAGATCTTTATAGACTCCTCGCTACTTGCAAGTGTATGCAGTCGTTGGCAAACAGTGGTGGGGTGTATGCTTTGTTTGATTTGTTCAAATACCCTTGGCATGTGTGTATAGAAAATTTACCGTTTAGAAGATGCTTTGAGGAGGGGAACCCAAGTAGTATTTACATCAAAGGTGTAGAGTATTTTTACAGGTTAAATCGTCACGAAGAGGAAGAGAGCAGGGGATGGAGGATACGAGCGAGCAGTGTACACCTTCGCAATGATACGCAAAGTATTCTGGGAGGATGGGGAGTACTTGTCTCAATTTACAAGAGAATCTATTGGTAAGATAGATGTTGGTTAGAAACTCCCAAGGGGGATGGAATACAGATCACAACGATGCGTTCCTAATAAAGAGGAACGAGTTCATATCAAATGTCTTCTCCTCATTCTATAGTTTCCCTTGTTCTCCTATTTTGGACAAGGATTGAGTTCTTTAGTACATTGAGCATAACAAGGCTGAAGATATGTGTAACCGCTGCTTCTGGAATAAAGAGGTTGCCATTTTTCTACGCGAATTTAAGTTATGCACAGGTTTTCCGGACTTCGATAGTTGGTAGTAAGGCAGGTGGTTGGTTACTTGGCGGAAAACTTTTTATTGTGGTCTATTTAAGGAGATATTTTGTATTCACTTTTATAAAGTTTCCAAATTTGTTTTTAGACTTGATTATAACTTAAGAAATTGTAATAAACTTTCTATGATTGTCCGGTACGTGATAGTCTTAGTGTATACCAAAAGTTGTACACCAAACTTTGTACCCCAGACCTTCTATATCATACATAATACGTCAATAATCGCTTTTGTTTCAATATATGTTAATGATTAGAAAATGGGTTGGTGTGCATCTTAATATTGGAGGTGTACTTGCGTTAAATTTTTTTATTGTGGTTTATCTAAGGAGATATGTTGTAGTCACTTTATGAAGTTTCCAAATTTGTTTTTAGAGAGCAAATCCAACAGAAGAAGCCACAAGCACACTACGGAGCACATAACTCTTCTCTCTCAATATCAAAACTTCCTACATCAAGTTTTCATTTTCCTCACATTTTCCATTCAAATTTTTAACAATTTCATAGAGGAAGGCACAAGCACACTACGGAGGACAGAACTCCTCTCCCTCAATATCAAAACTTCTCGCATCAAATTTTCGTTTTTCTCACATTTTCCATTCAAATTTTCAACAATTTAATTTGTCATTTCAAGACTATTGTTTTGGTGATTTTATTGGCTTACCTGGTTTTTCAAATTTGCTATCTCCTCCTTTTACTGTAGCATTATTTCCCTCGCTTCCTGTAAAGCAAGATACTGCCATCCATGCGGCTTTTCAAGATCAAACCAACGAAAGAAATTGCAATTCTCATACCCGCTACCAACTCGACATTCTCTGCAACCCAAGAATCTACGGCCAGGGTTTTCACGCGTCCAAGCTCCTAATCTTCATCTGACCCGGTTTCGGTTTTAGTCTCCTGTCCTTAACCCTAAATCCTAAACCCTAAATCCTAAACCCTATATTCCAAACCGATGCAAAATAGTAAAATAAACTTTAAAAATGATGAAATACACACGAACAACAAGTCTGTATTGTAGTTTGAACCGACGTAACTTTAAGAAAATGAACAGTATGGCTTTATTGTAGTTGAAACTAAGAACAAGTCCTAATCTTCATCCAGCCCGGTTTTGGTTTTAGTCTCTTCATCTGGGCATTCATCCTTGTCCGGGAGAGGTCCGTCGAGACGTCTTCAACAATTTCATCCAAACTTTCCGCTTTATACCAATCTGAATCATAACTCTCCTCAGCCTCATCTTCGTCATCAGGGAAACCTCTCCTCAGCCTCATCCCCCAAGGGTCGGTATTCTCTACTGGTTCTTCAGAGGATTTGGAACTGTTCGACAAACTTGCAATCATTTCTTCTACTTCACGTGCGCATTCCATAAGTTCCTCAAGAGTGCTGAACTCAGTTTCCTCTAACCCTTCCGGAATATCTTCCTTACCGTCCCGAAACAAGGAGATCAAGGTTTCTGAGTCATGATTTTTGAAGACCTCATGTCTTATGAAGAATTCCTCATACTCTTCGACGGTCATACAACGCTGATCAATCGGGTTTGCTACCAACCGAGCCCTTTCCATTATTTCTGTAAGGGTGTAGAATTCCGTTTCGTCAACCCCTTTTGAATGTCTTTGTTGAGGCCATCACGGTACATGAAGATCAATGTTTTAGCGTCGTGAGTTTTACAGATATCATGTTCAAGAAAATACTCTTGTATGCTTCGATAGTCATTGAACCCTGCCTTGGCGGATTTGAAGCCATGAATTCAAAGAGGTTTAAGAGTTTAGATGGTGCAAACGAAGGGTTGTGGTACACTCATTCATATAATGGTGCAAACAAAAAAAAGAGGATCATCTTTATTAGAAGCCGTTTATTGCAACCGCTCGCAAAGACATTGGTGGAAACTGTTTATTGCAACGTCCCATTCTTTATTTGAAACCGCACGTGATTACACCGTTCCATTCTTTATTTATCGCATGTTTATTGGAAATCGTTTATTTCAACGTTCCATTATTTATTTATACTCACATTGTCAACGAGATTGTTACCAACCACCCCACTCACTCTCTCTAGAAGTCAAACTATTACAAATTTTTCCTAAAACAGACATAAATGGATCGCTTTCCAATTCTCAATCTCCCTACAGAGGTTCAAGCATTAGTGGTGGGACACGTGGCACACAACTCTTTCATTGATCTCTATAGACTCAGAGCAGCTTGCAAGATGATGCGTACATTGGCAAACCATCGTGGAGTGTATGGTTGGTTTGATATTTTTAAATACACTTGGTACAAACATGGGAGACACTTGTTGTTGATGCCTTGTTTCGAGCAAGGAAACCTAAGTACTCCAATGCAAAAGAAGGACTTGATTTGATGAAGAGAGCAGCGGATGGAGGATACGAGCGAGCATTGTACACCTATGCAATGACACATAAAGTATTCTGGGAGGATGGGGAGTACCTCTCTCGTTTTACAAGAGAATCTGTAGACAGAATAGGCACGGTGGTTAGGTCTCGAGCTTGGGGTTGGCATGGAGATCATAACAAAGCATTTTTAACAAGGCGAGAAGAGTTCATGAGATCAGTCGTCCCAATTTCTTTGAATGTCAGTGTTCTCCTTGTTTGGACAGTGATTGGGATCTCTGGTTCATCGAACCCAGTAAGGGTGAAGACATGTGCAACAACTTCTTTTGGATTATAGAATTTGGTCTTTTCCGTCACTTTAAGCTAGCACTGGATTTCCCAACTTTGCAACTTGGAAAGAACAAGCTGAAAAAATGCCATGGCACTAGAATGTGCTACTGTCTTCCCAACTTTTCTATTTATCGTGGTTTATTCAAATTGCTATAAATTTGGTGTACGAATTTCTTTTCCACAATCTATAAATTGAAAGTTGTATTCAACTTGTATTCAAGTTTTTTTCTTAGAATAAACGCACAATTATATAAAGTGGTTCACGTATTCAATAAGTTGTTACTTATGAATAGTTGGTGTACACATTTGTAGTACACCTCATAGTAATTTCTAGACCTGATAGTACTTTCATCTGTACATCTTTTAGTACTTTAGTGTGTACTCTTCAATGTGCTAATATCTACACCTCATGTCATTGTACATCTTGTAGTACTTTAGTGTGTACACAAATGAATAACTATATTAAGTTGTTGTAATCATATTTTTTAGGGGGATTTGCCAAATATGACTCAAGACTTGATTTTAAATGCAATGTGTACCCTAACTCAAATCAAATGCAAAAGTAACTCAAAAGGCTAGTGAAATTACAAACATTCCCTCATGGCTAAATAAAAAGACAGTATTGTAGTTTACTATTATAACCTTGCGAGTGAGAAGACTTTCAGGAAAGTTTTCTCATGGTGTAGATCTTAAAAATAATTTATAAATTATATAAAAAAATATTTTGATTAGTAAAAAATCCTAATACTATAATTATAGTCATTTATAAATGATGTAAATTTTAATTTTCTAAAATTGAATAGTTTTCAACATAGATGAATGAATGTAGGTTAGTCATGATATTCTTTGGTTTAGGGTTTGGTAACTATGTTATAGTATTGTATATGTTTTTAGGGTTACATTATGGTATCTTAATTTTTTTTAAACTAAATTTGACCTATATGTGTTTAGTTTTGTATATATTAAACACTTTATAAGTTTATTTTAATTTTAATAAAGTTTTTGTATGTGATTTAGTAATATATTTGATTTTGGGATTTTGGAAGACTTATATTTTTGAAGATATAATGCATTAGAAAACTTCTGGAATACTTAACTACCATTTCCCGCTTAAAATTTTAGAAGAATTTAGGTTTCTCGCCTATTGTTAAGTCTTCCAATAAGTCTTCCATAAGTCTTCCAATGGAAGACTTAAATCTTCCATAAAATCTAGTGTATTAGATCTTAATTATAATTTAATAATTTTGTAAAAAATATTTTGATTGGGATAAAATCATAATCATCTAATTATAGATATTTTAAATGATATAAATTTATATTTTAAAGTTTAATTAAGTTTTATGAATTGTTTGTTTCTAATTAGTTAGCTATTTTGAGTTTAGGGTATAGGTGACTTAAGTCTTCCGACAAATAATGCACTAGAAGACTTCCGACAAATAATGCACTATAAGACTTCCGCGGAAGTCTTCTGAGCGAATAGTAAACTTAGGGTCAAGAAGACTTTCAAGTAAGTCTTCCAGGAGTTATTCTATTAGAAGACTTACTTGAAAGTCTTCTGAATCAAAAATATTTAATTTTATTGGAATTTTTGTATTCTTATATAAAGAAAAAATTACACATTATCTCTCTTCTTCTCAAATGGCTGCAACAAAATGTAATTTTCTCATTCTAAAACTCCCAAACCTCTCTCTAATTTGTTTGAACTTAAAAATCAAACTTTATATCAATTTCCCATTTTTTATCTCATGTTTCTCAAATATTTTTTTCGTTTGTGAAAGTTTTTCATCACATGGTTCTCATCTTCCACTTCTTTAAAGGTAGATCTATAAATCATATTTTATCATTTGGTAACTTCTTGTTGCTTAAAGTTCTTAACTTTTGAAAACTCTTTTTGTTGTTTTAAGTTCTTACCTTATTTTTGAAGTTTTTCAATGAAGTCAATTGAATGCTTTTGGATATGCAGGTTTTTCAGATCTGAGATGACTTGGAAGACTTTCATGGAAGTCTTCTCGGAAGTTTTCCAGCAAATAATGCACTAGAAACTTCCGCAAAAATCTTCTGGACGAATAGTAAATTTAGGGTCTAGAACACTTTCAATAAAGTCTTCCACGAGGTGTTCTATCGGAAGACTTTCAAGTAAGTCTTTCATAAAAAAAAACTAAACTTTATATTAATTTCTCATTTTTATCTCATGTCTTTCTCACTGATATATATTGTTTGGATATGCATGTTTTTCAGATTTGAGACGACTTGAAAGACTTTCATGGAAGTCTTCTCGGAAGATTTTCATGGAAGTCTTCTCGGAAGTCTTCTCGGAAGTCTTCCAACAAATAATGCATTAGAAAAATTCCGCGGAAGTCTTCTAGGCGTTTAGTAAATTTAGGGTTTATAAGACTTTCAAGTAAATTTTCCCAGAGGTATTCTATAAGAAAACTTTCAAGTAAGTCTTTCATAAAAAAACTAAACTTTATATTAATTTCTTATTTTTATCTCATGTCTTTCTCACTAATTTATTTTATTTGGATATGCAAGTTTTTCAGATCTGAGACGACTTGGAAGATTTTCATGGAAGTCTTCTCGGAAGTCATCCAACAAATAATGCACTAGAAGACTTCAGCGGAAGTCTTCCAACAAATAATGCACTAGAAGACTTTCGCGGAAGTTTTCTAGGTGAATAGTAAATTTAGGGTTAGAAGACTTTCAAGTAAGTCTTCCAAAAGGTATTCTATTAGAAGACTTTTAAGTAAGTCTTTCATAAAAAAAATAAACTTTATATTAATTTCTCATTTTTATCTCATGTTTTTCTCACTGATTTATATTATTTTGGATATGCAGGTTTTTTAGATCTTAGACGACTTGGAAGACTTTCATGGAAGTCTTCTCGAAAGTCTTCCAACAAAAAATGTACTAGAAGAATTCCGTAGAAGTCTTCTAACGGATTCTTCTCTCATGTTATGGAGTCCAAACTTGTTTTTGTAGATTAATGATCTATAATAATTTTGTTTATGGTCGTTTTGTGATTTGTAGGTGTACTCTTTTAATTGTGAATTCTTTTGTAAATTTAAGAGATATTAATGAAACAAATTGGTAAATATCATGTCTACAATATAATCTTGCCAAAATTACTTGACATTATTAAAGTTCTTGATACAAATTCAATAGCAAAACACAATAACACAAAAAAAAATCAAATTTACTACGGTTAAGGAAGAATACTTCTCAAGAAAACTTTGCTAAATTCACCAAATATCAAATGATACATAAATACTTAAATATATTCCAAGCATCAAGTTCTATACTAGTGATAGAATCCGGATTTGTTAATCCAGTTTGCTCCAAACATGAAGGCAGCCACTCATACTCATCTTCTGGTTGACATAGATACTTTCAGGATTCAAAATTAATCCAGAAGACTTCCAGGGAAATTTTCTATCATTCTCTAGAAACATTAATAAACATATTTGATAACCTTTAAATTATCACCAATAAAGTTATGAATTTCATTCAGAACCCAAATATTGTCTAAAATACATGAATTAACAATAAAATTTTAGAAAATCATTTTAAATTTGAATAAAATGAAGGTTTATCATACATTATCGTAGAATACTTTCGGGAAATTCTTCCAAGAGAAGACATTCGTGAAAGTTTTCCTAGAAAACTTTCCTGGAAGTCTTCCATTCATGTCATTTTTACAATTGAAAAATTTACAAAGGAAGACTTTCGTGGAAGTCTTCCAACTTTTCTTTGTTGACAAAAATATTTAGGAAGACTTCCAGGGAAGTCTTTCGGGATAAACAGGTTAGTTTTGCAATTGACTGATCTTTGTCAGAAATTTGACTTTCTCCAGAAGACTTACTGGTAAGTCTTCCAACGGAAGTCTTCTCAACTTTTACATTAAATCTGCTTACGGTCCGTGGAAGTCTGCGTAGGTTACTTTTGCAAGTGACTATATTTGAATGTTTTTTGCGAAGAATTTCAGGGAATTTTTCCGCTGAAAGACGTCCCTGAAAGTTTTCTTTCGTTACCTTATGTTTGACTAGAATCACAGAATAAAAATCTGGAAGACTTCCACGTAAGTCTTCCAATTTAAATTAAATGTTCAAGTTTAAATTTTCAATTGCAAAAGTAACCTACACAGACTTCCACGGATAATAAGAAGACTTAATGTAAAAGTTGAGAAGACTTTCCTGGAAGTCTTCCAACGGAAGACTTAACGGCAAGTCTTCTAGAGAATGTCAAATTTCTGACACAGAACGGTCAATTGCTAAACTAACATGTTTATCTGGGAAGACTTCCCTCTTCTTAAAAAAAATTATCAACAAAGAAATGTTGGAAGATTTCCATCAAATTCTTCTCTAAAAACACACAGAAAGTCAATTGCAAAACTAACCTATGTTTTGACCAAGAAGTCTTCTCTGTCCAGAAGACTTACACGTAAGTCTTCTCGCAAACAATTATGTGTAAACTATTCGATTCATACCTGAAACGACTGAGAAAACTTGCTTAGTTGTCCAAGCACACAGAACTTAACCAAGACAGCTACTCAATCGTTAATGACCAGGAATTATGAACTTGAATGGCTATATGAACCTTAAAAATTTTAGAATCAAAAACCTTAGGTTTTTTGGATGAAAATTGAGATAAATTAGGAGAGATGTAGTTTTTATGGATAAGATATGAGATAAAATGAGTGAAAATTGATTATTCGATGCATTAAGAGCTTTATATTGGTTGTTCATGGTTGTTGGGTGAATTGATAGCAATGGCATTTTTGTGAATAATTGATGAAGATGAGAATGATAGAGTAAAACACTATTTTCGCAGACTTACTTAAGTCTTCTAGTAAGTCTTCCAGTGGCATTGAATAATGATAAATTTTGGGGTGAATAAGGCAAGTCAAAATTCCAAAAAAAAAAGAAGCGTTAGTTTTGTGTTCGACTTCAAATTTTGAGTCAATTTTGCTAAACCCCCTATTTTTTAAACCATATGGCATATTTTATAAATCATATTCCATAGGGTGAACCACATTAAAGACTTTCTAACAAGCATAATCATACTACTGCAGCTAAACTTGAAATCCCAAATACTGACTTAGTTGCTGGTGTATAAATACATATCCTCAAAGCATAAAATAAAAATAAACTTTTATACTATTCCTGCTGATCGTCTAGATATCATGGCACTAGTTCCGGACAAGTAGTCTTTTTGTGAACCTCCTTAAAACATCTCCCACGTCTGTTGATCTTCTTTTTATTAGGTCCATCCTGAAAACATTAAAATTATTATTACACCTGGTGTACGTTGTTTTCCACCAAGTATAGGAAGGTGTACAATGTAATTACCGAAACTTCTCTAGTTGAAAGTTTCCTTTTAGTAGGTGGCCTTCCATTTGGTCTTTCTCCGAAAGTGGGAAAATATCTATCTCTAACAGCTCAAGGGGGATATCTACATCATTTGGATTGTGAACCGATAATATGACCCCCTTAACGGTTTCAGCCCATTTTGTTTGACATGGTATTCCTAAACAAAGATATTGTACGACATGTTCCTAAAAGAAGCTGCAGCAATGGCATGTCGGCATGGCAGCCCAAGCATATGGAATTCAAGGCACGAGCAAGTTCGTTTCTTCAAATCAACATGGCACCCGTATCCACTTAGCTTGTGAGTAACTTCAAATTTCCAAGTGAAACATGGTAAAACTAGAAGGCTCGTAAACAAAACTAATTGTTTAACAAGATTTTTCTCGATTTCCGTAGGAATATTACCTTGCAATTTGCTTACTCGCAGCTTCTGGTCTCATGCCATCTACTTAATTTATGCCGGATAAACTCTAGCAATGCCATTACTGGAATATTGCGCGCATGCAGAAGGGCGTTATTCAAAGATTCAGCTATGTTTGAAGTCATCATGTTATATCTCTTCCCTTCAAAATGAGAACGATTCCATAGCTTAGCGTCTATTTTCTCTAAATAATCCCAACACCTCCAATCCGTTAGATTAATAAGTTCATAAAAGTTCTCAAATTTTGAGACATTGAATGCTTCTCCTTCCCTGCCAACCATATCTTTATGTTGCATTCCTTTGTACTTTCCTTCCACGTTTCTCTGAAGGTGTACAAGACAAATGCCGTGGTGTGCACGTGGGTACCATTCATCTTTACCTGCAAATATGGAGGGGAATCTAGCGAAAATGATATTTAATTCAGTATTGTCTTTTACAATTTAGACAACCTCTCGAAAAACCACTTCCATGATTCATTGTTCTCGCTTTCCACCACTGCAAAGGCAATCGGGAATATGCGTGTGTTTGCATCTTGCCCGCTAGCACTTAGCAAACAACCTTTGTATTTCCAAAAAATATGGTGCCGTCCACCACAAGGACCTTCCGCAAATGGGTCTACTCGTCAATACATGCCTTAAGTGACATGAATGCATACTTAAACCTTGTCTTGCCTTCTTTATCAATTTCGGTTTTAATATTGGTGATTGTTCCTGGATTTTCTTATTTAAGTACGTGGAAGTATTGTTGCAGCAACTTGTAAGAGATCTCTTTTGTTCCTTGAGCAGACGCAATTGCTAGTGCTTTTACTTTCCAAGCTTTCCAGTAAGTGCATGTATAGTTGAATTCTGTTCGCAGTACTTCCGGAAGTTCCATTGCACGAGGACCGCGGTGAAGTCTTTCGTACTTAGAACGCAAAAGAGCTGCAAGAACTTTTGATGTTCCATGTTTTTTTTACTCACCCCGAACATCAGATGTACATGAATGTCCCAGAATTGCCTTCTTTACCATGTACGTAGGAGAGTCACCGAGTTGTTTAGCCATTACCCTCCAACTACAGTGTTTGTCAACGCATTTCGCCGTGGCGAAGTATTTTTCATGCCTGAGCTTAAACATGCACACCTTCGCTAATGCATAGATCGCCATCATTAACTTGAATTGGGCTTTGTCCTTAAACAGCCTTCCAAGATATATATATGATTCCTCCTTGCTGTAGTTGATGTCTTGACGCTGGAAACCGGTACCTGCTATATCATTAAACATTGGAACTACATTATTATATTGATATATTTCCAAAACTTGTATCCCCTTCATGAATGTTTCACCACCTTAGCTTGGGTAACAGGAGGATCAACAAAATCATCATCGTCCTCGATCACACGTCTGTGTTTGTTGTTAGTTTTTGGTGGCGTTACAAGAACAACATCAGCACATCCATCGTATATGTTTCTTCACCGTAAAGACTGCTCATTGTACGAGACGAAGATATATAATCATTTCCTTCATCGGTGTATTCATCAGCAAGTTTCCACTTACAACGCCGGTTCTTTGATCTAGTTCCACATGTACCACTTGAAGGCATTTTTTTAAAGCCTTGGTCTCTACTTCCCCTGGTCCCCGAGCGCTGTCGTCCGTTAATACCAGACCATCCACCATTCTGTCCTTTTGGTGGACCTCAATCATCGTCGTCTGTCATACAATCTCTTCGGAAAATCCTTCCCAGAAATTATAGTC
This sequence comes from Moricandia arvensis, assembly GCA_905132765.1. Classification (NCBI taxonomy): domain Eukaryota; kingdom Viridiplantae; phylum Streptophyta; class Magnoliopsida; order Brassicales; family Brassicaceae; genus Moricandia; species Moricandia arvensis. Next base: position 12,764 of record CAJHQP010000882.1, read on the forward strand.
ATAATCATCATCATCATAATCTTCTTCATCTTGAGCCAGGTCATATTCCTTATCTTTCTCTTGTCCACTTCAGTAACTCCACAGGCTGCTTAAGTGTCATCTCCCTTGTTCATTCCCTTGCCCACTACCATATCTTCTCTGCTGTTCCTTTCCTTCTCTTTTTGTTACAGTCTTGTAGAGGGACAATGGCTGATTCTAACCAATCTTATCATGATCCTGACACTTTTCATGTACCACATTGTCCGTCTTTGAGTTACCTCCATAAACCGCGTAAACTGGTTCCACGTGCCTCAATTATAATTCATCCTCATCAACCAATCCAAAGGTTGCACTGCTTTGCAACGCAATAACTCGTTCAGACCTTAGAAATATCAATTCTCCTTCAACAATCTCCCTAAAGTTTACGAAGACATTGACATATTTGTCTGCTTTGCGAAGAGTCTTGAAGATTTTGAAATTAGTGTCGCTTTCTATCTGAACTGGGGCAGCCCCTTTGCCAATCATATCACTCTCTCCATCATTAAGTCAATAGCACATCTCAACCGAGATATCTCTTCCCAAGAGACCATACTCTTCAAGAATACGGAGTTTTAGCAACGCAACGTCTTTTATCGTTGAGTAATCAAGTGCTCTACCCATTCTATCATTATCTATTTTGAAATCCCAAGCACCGTTGTCATACATTATCCACCGACCAGCCATAACTACAATATATGAATTAGAGACACCTACAGTACAATTAGAAGTTACTGTTAGAGGTTCTTACAAAATAACCCCACAATTAAAGTAAAACTGGTGTACATTAGGGAGATGAGAGTTTACCTTCGCAGCTGTTGTCAACTATTTCCTTCCCTTTACCAACACTGACTGCGACACAGCTCGTCACTCCGTCATTATTTTGGGTAAAATTCATGATTGGTGGACGCATTGGTACCATATGAGACTCGCAACTATCTGTTCTTAGGGTTTCAGAATGTTATTCCCAACTCTGTATACCATTAGAAGTTAATAATAGCCACAAGGTTATTTATTTATTTAATCAGCTAAAAGTAGCTCTCATTTTGTGGCGGGAAATGCGACCTTCATATTTTTACCGCGACCCTCATATTTTTACAGCGTTAAAAACATATTTTTAATCCGAAAACTCTTTGGGCCACCGAGCTTTCATGTGTGGTGACCATACTCTCTAAGTACTCGGGTCATTTTTCTCGACTTCTCAATGTAAGATTTATGGGTCACAAGCTGAAAGTTGTTGGGTCAAAAGGTCAAAATCAACACAAAATTTATCTCTCCAGATAAATGTGTAAATGACAAATAAAAGCTTGAACCGATCCATTCTAATAATAAAAACTCGACGCGACCCTAACATACTCGATGCTAAACTATCTCTAAAAGATAGTTGAGTTGAATATGTTTTAACTAAGATCAATTCTCGATCATTTTTTTTGTTGACCATCTATTATATTAAAAGAAAACTATTCTAAAAATGTACAATAAAAGGATTATTGAATTCATGTATAACTATTTTTTTCCTACTATTAATTATTATAACCATACAATATTTCAAATAAATCATATTATTATTCCAAGAAAAGTATTCTCACCCAACATTTTGGTTGTTATGCAATAATGTTATACACCATATCTTATGCTCAGTAATAAATCTACAATATTTAGACATCATTTTTAAAAATAAGTTAACCATATATCATACATTATATTATACCAAGTAATCTTACATTATATAAATCCAAATATTTACAAAATCAAATTTCATAGCAAACCATCTATTAAAACAATATACATATTACCACATTCAAGTAAAGTTAAATACTTTTGTACATAAATTATAACTAAAAATTAATTAATATAAGTTTAAAAACAATTATAACCTTATAAAGCTATAGTAGTAATTAGTCAAAAATATGTCAAGCAAGTCTTAAATTTCACCAACTCAACAAATATACCTTTTATAAAATGCAGATAAATTATAATTAGAGAAAATAGGTTTGAGCATGGGGTCTTTGGGTCGGATATATTGGTTCCTTTCGGGTACAGACCTTTCGGGGCGTAGACATTTGGATCTAACTAAATATTTGAAAAAACTTCGATTCAAGTCAGTTTCTTTCGTGTTCAGATGGTTTAGATCAATAATTTGATTACCTGTAATTTTTAGGTACGCAATAGGTCGAGATCAATTAGGTTTTAGGATCCAAAAAATACTCAAAGTAACCGAAAATACACGAAACATGAAAAAAACCCAAAAACCTACACCAATATCCAAAAAAAAAAATCAAATATCCAAAAAACCCAAAATTTTACATGAAATATAATCCTAGGAACCAAACAAAATACCTAAAATTTTATCTGAGTACCCAAAATCTACTTTATTTTAATTTGAAAACTATATTCGAAAACCCCAAACCCGAAACTTAAGAAATATTTGTAATATCGAAAACATATATGAAATATCCAAATATACCTAATATACACAAAATATTTCAGGTAGGGCCCGACTCAAACAGAGACCCACGAATCCAAAAAATACCATGGACCCGGACGCAAACCGAACCAAACTTATATTTTCGGATCGGTTTTGGTTTGCTTTTTTGGGTCCGTGTAAAAGGTCCACACCTAAAAAAGAGTTACATAAGAGTGTACATACAAAATCTCAAATAAATTAATTCATAAATTATAAAATGTGAAAAAAACTTCTTTCGTTAATATAATATGACTTTGTAACATAATAATTTAAAACAATCCAAAAATACTAATTCATATCAAATTTTGTTTATAATCCAAAAAAATTGTGTTTTCAAATCGAGGATTAAAATGTAGTTTATTCTATAAAACATAAAAATATAATGGAACTAATTTTTAGTTGGCATGTGATTTTAAGAGAAATACCATTGAAACGAGAATTATACCAATGATTATTAAAGATATTGTGGTCGTTGCTTATATATTAGACTATTTTAACCGATTACCCCAAATGACATTATTCTACCATGTAAATGATATTTTAATTTCAAATATTTCTTAAAAATATTAAAAATATTTAATTCTTGAAAATGAACTAAATTCATAATAATTATTAATAAATATTATAAATATATACTAACTTAGTTTTAATTTTGAAAAGCAAAACTAAAATTCAATATTAGTTAAATATATAAATATATTTATTTTAAGAATCTAATATCACGTTACAGTCGTAAATGTATGTGGCTGTAAATAGATCTTTGACTGTTTGAACATAATTACTCTTCACCCAACCAAGTGCCCAATATTTGACTTTCTTTTGTTCTGATATTTAATATCAAAACAGAAACCTTCATTATTTTCTATATTTAAATAAGAATAATAAATTCTGCATATAGCACTTGTAGAATCTAATAATTTATTATATGGTACGGTCATGGATAGATTGTTTTTTTTCTAGATCACTTAAAAGAGATGTGGGTAAATGATATGAGATAAAGATGGACTTCTCTTTTCAGCTACGGGATGTTCTAAAGATGTTTTGCTCCTTTTGATACACATGATCACCTTCCTTGATGCCTAGGATAATTTCAACAGAAGATCACTTATCTTTTCTTAAAGATGAAGGGTGTTCATAACTGAACAAAGAACAAGTTCTCCTTAAAAGTCAACATAAAACTTTACTAGATTAATTGTGTAACAACCTCCCCGTGGGATCTAGCTGTCGATGCAATACATCGACCTTAATCTCTCTCCTGTGATACAACTTGCCCTCTAGGACCTCGGTTCACATGTAGGTTATTGGTGCACTTTGCGTTACTCAAACCTAAGACCTCACCATTTAACAACTCTCCCATAGAAAAGTTGTCACTAATTGATCTGCAGTTCAATTGGTGACACTTTCTCTGTGGGAGAGTTATTAAAGGGTGAGGTCTTGGTTCGAATAACGTCAAGTGTACCAATAACCTACTTGTGAGCTGAGGCCCTAGAGGGCAGGTTGTATCACATGGGAGGGGTTAGGATCGATGCGCTGCAGCTCCAGCTGGGTCCCACTGGGAGGTTGTTACAAAAAGTCGACTTTTATGTAATGGCCTACCCCGTCGAACAGGGGGATAAGCCGGCCATGCAGTGCATCGACCCTAACCCCTCCCCTATGATACAACCTGCCCGAATTCACGCATAGGTCTCGGCTCACAGGTGGGTTATTGATGCGCTTGGCATTACTCGAACCCTAAGACCTTACCCTTTAACAACTCTCTCACAGAGAAGCTGTCACCAATTGAATCAATTGGTGACAACTTCTCTGTGGGAGAGTTGTTAAAGGGTGAGGTCTTGCGTTCGAGTAACGCCAAGTGCACCAATAACCTATTTGTGGGCCGAGGCCCCAAAGGGCATGTTGTATCACAGGGGAAGGGTTAGGGTCCATGCGCTGCAGCGGCAGCAGGATACCACGGAGCGGGTTGTTACAGATTGATTATTGAACAAATTCTCTGCTTCATACAAGATAAATAAAAAATGCGCTAAGCTTAGCCTAAACCAAAGCCTAGAAAGGTTTAGTTTAATTATAATCCTATTTGAAATTGGTTTGCTGGCTTAATTCTACAACAGATTGTACTTGGTTTAAATTAAAACACCTTAGATCATTAACATAAAGAGATTAAACCAATAGTCTATTTTCTTTTCTTTCTTGGTTAAACCCTCTTCTCTTTTCACGCCAGCAACTAAGTGTAGGAGAGCTTCTCTCTGAGCTTTGGTTATTGATCTTGTTACAGGTTCAATTGATCCAATGTTATTCCATGACTATTAAAGGCCGCTTCAAGTCTCTTATCCTTCTCTATGTCCAATACTTCATAGATCATTTCAGCGAGACCTTGAAATTCCTCATTAAGCCAAGTTTTGATCAGTAGCTTAGCTAGGCCATAACATTAGATTCATTACTTTGAGTTTGAGGGTGATCAAGATCGCACCATCCTCTCCTCTTTTAAAAGGATTTGTCCTAAAATCCAGACCTTGTAGGATGATAGAACCATTCATACACAACTCCAAATGCAATATTTCTTTTGCCACAAATTTGTTACTGCCTTGCCACACACACAACTCTTCCCCTGGATTAAAGACAAAGTTTTGTAGGCCTTCTTCGTGCCTCAGCAATCTTTCAAAAAATAGTTCATTACAAACAACTCCTAAGGTATATGGTTTCTCCACATAGTTAAGCTCTGTTTTGACTGCTTCTGTCCAATTGAATTCCACACACATCTTGTTCATTGACATGTTGGCAATTACTCTCTAGTTAGCTTCATTAGATATTGGTATATCTTCTTCCAGATCATGGCAAAATCCTACTAGATAGTCTGGTGACCTAACCAATCCAATGTAGTAAAGAAGGTGAGTGTTTCTGCTATTTCTCAAAGTAACAAGAGCCCATCTCCATTACACTTGACTAGTACATCCAATGTGATCAAGTGGTGGAGTGATGTGATCTCCATACTTTGTTTTGAACTCTGGTTTGTTCTCAGCATGTCCAAGTTCTTCCTTTCCTCTTCACAGCTTGTTATGATTAGTTATGGACCCTATCAAGGAGACGATACCTCCTGACTCTCCTCTATTGTCACTGCAGATGTTCTTGATCACACCATCCTCTCTCTCCCTTCAAAAGGATTTGACCACAAATCTTGTTTTTAAATAGTTAATAATCCTTCCATGTTGAGCTTGAATGAAGTTGCCTTCTGAACTAGAAAGATGCTTCTTCTAAACACACACAAGCTTCCTCCTAGCTCAAAAAACAACATGTTTCAGCCCTTTGATATCCACATATGCTCCACATGGCTGAACTGAAGACAAACCATATTTCTGATCAGAAATAACAAGTTAAGAGATTTAAAGCTATCACCTTGATCAACAATAAAAAAGTGCCAATTCATGAGTTTTAGATGAACCTCCAAGCACTTATTCTTCTTGTTTTTATCAGATATGTGGTCACACAAAACTTGTTCTTCCTCCTCTTGTTTCAGAAAAAAGGTTGTTGGTTCTGCTTCACTTTCATGACTCTTCTCAGACTGTTTTGTTGGTAAAGCTACTATAGAAGGTTAGAGATTTTCTTCCTCTTGTTTTAGTGATCGATCTGGAATCACTGGTATTCTCTCAACTGGTTTTGATGGTAGTTCTGACCAAGAGCCAAACTGATCCAAAGCAAATAGCTTTGTTGTTGCTTCTGGTTTGAGTTCAGGAGATTTCCACTTGGATACAAACCTATTTTTCATTATGGTCTTCATCTTAAACCAAGAAGTAAATTGTGGCTTTCCATGGAATCTCCTAATGTTAGAAACGTGATACCACCAATTGAATGCACGTCCACATAATCCAGTGACTGCTAGACATACCTGCTTCTTTTCAGTGTTGTATTTGCAGCCAAAAATAATCTTCATCTTCATTTCCTAGTCTAGGTATGCATATGTAACAATCTTTTCATAGAAAGATGGGACTGTGAACTCCTCTTCATAGTTTTTTTAAGCCCAAACATAGTAGATTGTTTTGTAATTGATAGACTTCATACTCCTAGGTTAAAACTTCAAACCCTAACCTTCAAGTGGCTTTGATACCCCTAAGTAAAGCCCTGGATAGGCTGTCTCTCACTAGATCACTTGAAGGGGGCGTGGGTAGATGATATGAGATGAAAATGGATTTCTCCTCAAAACTATAGGATACAGTAAAGATGCTTTGTTGCTCTCTAGACAAAGGATCACACTTCTTGGTGTCTAGGATGATTCAACCAGAAGATCACTCTTCTTAAAGATGGAAGGTGTTCATGACTAAACAAAGAACCAGTTCTCCTTTGAAAAAAAAAATTGACAGAAAAGTTTATTGAATTGATTGATTGTTGAACGACCTCTCAGCTGCGTACAAGATAGATAAAAACGCCCCAAGTAAACCTAAACCTAAACCAAAATGGTTTAGTTTAATTCTAATACTATTTGAAATTGGTTTGTTGGCTTAATCCTGTAGCATATTGTACTTTGTTTACATTAAAAGACTTTACAAATCAGTAAACATAAAGTAATTAAACTAATGGTCTGATTTTTCTTCTTTCTTGCAGAAATCTTCTACTCTTTTCACACCAGCAACTAAATGTAGGAGAACATCTCTCTGAGCTTTGGTTCTTGATCTTGTTACAAGATCAACTGATCCAAGGTCATTCCCTAACTACTAAAGGCCGCATCAAGTTTATTAGATTGATTGATTGATTGATTGTTGCACAAACTCTCAACTCCATACAAGATAAATAAAAAACGCTCTAAGCTAAACCTAAACCAAAATAAGAATGGTTTAGTTTAGCTCTAACACTATTTGAAATTGGTTTGTTGGTTTAATCCTATAGCATATTGTACTTGGTTTACATTAAAGCACTTTACAAATCATTAAACATAAAGAGATTAAACTAATGGTCTGATTTTTCTTCTTTCTTCGTTAAATTTTCTACTCTTTTCACGCCAGCAACTAAGTTGAGGAGAACATTTCTCTGAGCTTTGGTTCTTGATCTTGTTACCAGATCAACTGATCCAAGGTCATTACCTAACTTATAAAGGCCGCATCAAGTTTATTAGATTGATTGATTGATTATTGAACAAACTCTCAGCTGCATACAATATAAAATAATAACGCTCTAAGCTAAAACTAAACCAAAATAAGAATGGTTTACTTTAATTCTAACACTGTTTGAAAGTGGTTTGTTGACTTAATTTGTAGCAAATTATACTTGGTTTAAATTAAAACACCTTACAAATCATTTAAACATAAAGAGATTGAACCAATGGTCTGATATTTCTTCATTCTCGGTTAAATCTTCTTCTCTTTTCACACCAGAAACTAAGTGTAGGAGAACATCTCTCTGAGCTTTCGTTCTTGATCTTGTTACAGGTTCAACTGATCCAAGTTCATTCCCTGACTACTAAAGGCTGCTTCAAATCTCTTATCCTTTTCTATGTCCAATATTTCATAGATTATTTCAGTTAGACCTTGAAATTTCTCATTAAGGCAAGCTCAGTAGCTTAGTTAGTCCATAAATTAGATTCATTACCTTGAGTTTGAGGCTAATCAAGTTCGCACCATAATCAATCTTCTTTCATTTATTTTTCTGTTGGACAAAATTATAAATATTTTCTCTTTCACATTTTTATCTTTGTATAAATCATCTTATATGAGTATGCATAATTTTTTTATATAGTCTCTTTTACAATTTTTACAACAAGATTCTGATACTAAGAAAATTCAAACCCCAAAAGTCAGTTCGGTGGAATTGTTTCAATATAAATGATAGCAGAAGGTAAATTCCTAACATCGCGTGCAAACTTGTCATCCATGTATTTTGCACCCTTGGAATATGTTGGATAATAAAGTTCTGTAAGAATTCCTTACATCACAAAAATTCCTCAATATGGGTAGTGAAGGCCGACCATTTTGTCGGTGTAGACACCATTTTTATCAATTACGAATAATCTGTTGACACTAATTCTGAAATATGTAGGGTCTTCATGCACTCCATCGCCCAAATCCGAGCTTCACGTTTTGCATGTAAAGGTGATAGGTTCCTGCAAATATTCATGGAACTAATCACCATATCCTGAATGGTTTGGACATCATTCAGGTATGTATGTGCTATAAGAAGATCAAATTCCAGGAAAGTTCCACTAGCTTAAAAAGATCATCCACTTTAAGTAATAGACTAAAAAATTGATTTTGATATTTTGGTAATGCTGACCTCGGGTGAGGAGAAATGATCCAAGGATCATTCTATACAGAGATGCTTGATCTTGTTCCCACTCTTTTGGTTAGCCCTTCGCTAACCAGAGAATGAGTGGAAGTAATAATTCTCCATCCAAATGATGGAGATTATGAGTTTATTGAATCCAAGGGATAAAATTTCCTGTGATATTTTCCTTTGAAAACCTTTGCAAATAAAGAATCAAGTTTATCTATTAGTCTGCATAGTTTGTTTCGCTTAAAGAGGAGTATTAAAATTTTGTAGATCTATAAATCCAATTCCCTCTTCTTCCTTTCCCATATACATTTTGTCCCATGAATATCAATGCATCCTTTTTTATTTCCACAACTACCCCACCAGAAATGTGAAATTACACTCGTAAGTTTTTTCATAACCGATTTTGAGAGTCAAACGCAGGATATAACATGAGTTAGGTTTGGTGATGCTAAGGAATTAATAATTAATTCCATGCCCTCTTTTGTAAGAAAACGAACTATCTAAGTATTAACTTTATCATTTATTCTTTCATTGAGAAACCCAATACATGTGTCTTCGAACCACCATGACTCTCTGATATCCCCATAGGTTCCCATATTTTCTATTGTAGTAATCCCTATCAATTGTTGTACCACAATTCGTACACTATTTAATATCTTATGCCCAAACGGGATCGAGGATTTTGAAAAAATAATTTGTTATCCAGATGCTCTTTCATAATTCTTAAGTTTATGTAAGATAACTTCACATTCTTGCATTTTTTTGTAAAAGAATAAACTATCATAAAAATAACAGATAAAAAATCTATCTAGTTCCACATGCTATCTTGAGGCCCATAAATAGTTTCTCTTCCTCCTATTTCCTTATTTTTATTAGTTCTTTTGTCATCAAATTATCTAGACTCTATGAAGACTCTGCAAACCAAAAAGAAGACTTTGTATCAATGACTTTATATGACTTGATATGTCATATGGAGGCAGCGGCAGAGCAACTGTTTTTTAAAGACAGAAAAGGAGAAAAGACTTTACAGTCATTCAAACTTAGGTTGAGAATGGCAACATTACATTCGCGGATTTCACTACGGAATTTTCAAAACCACATTACGTTTACCAATCACAATTTTTTTTAAGGATGTGCGGTTTTCAAAACATAAATACCAAAACCTCAAATACAATATTTATGTTGTAAAGTAGTTGACAATAATGCAAAACCGTAACGCACCTGATAGTTAGCGTTTTTCTAAATAACGCACTCCAACATTATCAAAACTTGTATTTTAATAAAAACCATTTATACTTTCAGGGTCCGAATGGTAACTATAGATTTGATAATATAAGCGGGACAAAATTAAAGTGTGATACGGTTCAACTACGGTTCATGCGGAATTAAAAAGCAGTATAATGTAACAGCGTTTTTTAAGTAAAAAACGTTGCAGAATATGGTTTGATTGGTGACATTATATATTTACGGTATTGAATAATTATTTAATTAAAATGATAGTTTCTGAATATATTATATAGTTAAATAATATAAGTAATATATTAATAAAATAAATATAATTTACATTAAAATATCTTACTTAACATTAAATAATAAAATAGGCAATGCGAAATAATTTTTGATTGGTGGAAAATTCTTTTACAGTTTTACTAGATGAATTTTAAAAATATTTTGAAATATCTTTTAGATACAATATTATTTTAAATTCAAATTTGAAAATAAGAATTAATTTAACATATGGTTTTAATTCAAATAAAGTTTTTAGCACAACGTGTAACCAAATAAAAGAACAAGCTCTTGTTCGATTGACACATTGATCTAGTTTTCAAAATACAGATTAAAATTAAATTAACTAACTATTTTAGATAAAAACTAATATGATATTTTAATAAATTAATAATTATGTTTAATAACTTAAATAAAAAATGCACACAAAAATATTTCATCTTAAACGTGGAGATCAAGTAATATCTAAAACTCTAGATTGATCAAATAAATATTTACTGATATATAAATTATTCGTTTGTTTTTAGATTAAATAGTAAAATTTAAAACAATCTAATATTCAAAAGTTAAATTCACATGGTTTCAAATTCAGTCGAGACAGTAAAATTAGAAGCTATCTAACAGTTAAAAAATATAGTATATGTTTGAAGAATTTTGGATATCAGAATAAGTAATTATATTAATAATAAACGATAAATATATTAGAAATCCTTTGTAACATTATAAATAAATAAAATATTAAAAAAAATGCACTCTAGTGCACACACAAGACCACAACCACATCGATATGTAATTTTGTGCGGTTTTGTAGCAAAACTGAAGAAACAAAAAGTATTTTTTCTTTTGTTTTTTCACAAGTGCGTTATTTGATTAATTAGGTGTTGATGTGTAACTTTTTCTTGACCCCCGGCTCCAAATACGTCCCGCTTTATGGTCACCATTCATAGCCTCAAACTATTGTAACTTCATTTTCTTCATAACTCATTTAAACAATAATTCCTTTTCTTTATTTTGAAAAAATAAAAATAGAGAATTTATTTAGAGAAATACCCTAAGATAGACCTAAAAAAGTTTTTGTCACAAAAATAAACTTTAAGGGAAAAAATGACAAAAATAACCTTTTTGGAGTGGGATTTTGGGGGTAAATATACGTTTATACCCCTTGGGTTAACTAATCTAGACTTAGGGTTTAGAGTTATGGGGTGGGGTTTTGGGGGTGATGTTTAAAATTGAAAAAATAAATAAAAAATATTAATTTTTAAAAAATAAAAAGGTCTAGTTTGGTCATTTTTGTTTTTGAAGTTTATTTTTGTGACAAAAACTTCAAAAGGTGTTATTTGAGAGATTTGCCCATTTATTTATACAAATACATTTAACTTAGTATACAAATAAATCTATCCAAATATCATTAATATATGAATTTTCATTTTTTAGACATGTTTTGTTTTTAATCAAATATTATTTTGTATTGCGAATATTTTCACCAATATTATTCTGAATGTGTATTCTCTTATACCACACATTCCCGCAAAACGCATGAACTATATATATATATATAATTTTAATCAATGTTTTGAAAATTGGACCAACCAGTCGGATTGGTTGAAATGTGACTCGGTCTTTTGACCACTTCTGAATTGCACTAAACACTGGATTTGAGTTAAACCAGTAAACCCGGTCAAAAACTAGTCAAAGTCGCTAAAACCAATGATTTGGTTTGATATTAAAACTCGATTATTCAAATTAAAAATAAATAACTTTCGAATTTGAAAATATTTCTTAAATAAATCATATTAATTTTAAATATACATATCTAAATAAATTAGTTCTCCTTATATATTTCTATTATTTTGCAGTTTTCATTTTAATTGCATATTATTTTTAGATTCTAATAATGAATTAAAGATTTATCAGAATAATTATATATATATATATATATATATATATCTACTTAATTTAAAATTATATTAAATTTTAAAATTCAGTTGAATCGGTTGGATTGGTCTGACCATTGAACCATGTACAATGTCGAATCAATGTTCGGTCATTTTTAAAAACATTAATGTTAACCAATGTTTTTGAAAACTGATAGGACCGACTAGTTGAACTGTGTTTAATTGCTTATTCGATTACACGCTGTGTTAAAAACTAGCTTTTGAATTAAACTTGAAAATAGTGAAACAATGCAGTCAAACTTCCCAAAACCGGTGATTCGGTTCAGTATAAAAAATTAATAAATACTGAATACCTAAAATCTAAATTATAAAACTTTTTAGTTATATTTAATTTAAATAAAAATATTACAATATTTTTCATTGATATTTTAATTTCAAATAATTTTTTTATTAAATTTATAATATATATATATATTAAAATTTATTGCAAACTAGTTTTAATATGAAAATTATAAAAAAAAAATTATGATATTATCATTAAGCAAATAAATTTAATTTCTATGTATATCTATATTTATTTTATATTATTTTCTATCAAAACTACACTACTTATTTCTCAAAACCACATTATTATTTTTACTCAAAACCACACTTATTTTGCAAATCGCATGAACTGTAGTTGGACAGTACCGCACTTAAATTCTACACCACTTATACTACGAATACTGCGGTTACCATTCGGACCCTTAGTATTTACAAATATAATTCTTTTTATATATATACAATATAATATATATATATAAATAATTATTTCATATATTATTTGTTTCAACATCATTCTGGATATAATGCATGATGGTCATGTGGTCAGAGAGGTTGGATCATATTAATACATAAAACAATTTATGAGTTGTCGTAGTTGGTAATCATGCATGTTTCGTCTAATCATAGGTTTTTCATCTAATCATAGTTACTACTACAGTTACCTCTTTAATTATTAGCTACGTTTGGGAAAAGAATCTTCAGCCCGTGATACTGAATTTGTGATCTCTTCTCTTATGGGCTGTTGAAATCATGTGCTTTGTTCTTCGACATATATTAATGATTTAACTTGTTTAAACATACTTAAAAAAAAACTTGTTTTTGATAAAAAAAAAATACTTGTGTAAACATAACGGATGTGAATGAAGAAGTTCGTGGGAACATTTACCAAAAAAAAAAAGGTTCGTGGGAACGTGGTGATTGCGATTTGTAATATTATTAGAGACTTATATAGTTGGTATAACAGTTTCAACAAATCATTTGAAAAAACCCAAAATTTCTTCATATAATATGAAGGAATTTAAAGTACCTAAATTAATTGGCAAGCAAACCCAACCACATCGTAATTTCTTTTGGTAATCTAGATAAATTACTTCTCAAAATAATAAATTTAGATAAATTTTTAAGGAATCAAACTAACCGAAAAAAACATTCGGTTGTCTTGGTTAACCCAAAGCTCAGTTCTAATTGCATCTGTACACTTAGTTTTTGGGTTTAAACCGAAAATCTGCTACTACCTCCGTTTCGATTTAGTTGTCGTTGTAGAGATTTTTTTTTGTTTCAAAATAAGTGTCGTTTTATAATTTCAATGCAAAATTTATTAGTTTTATCTATTATTCTATTTTTCTATTGATTAAAATGTGGTTAGATGTATAGGTAATTGTGTTTTTATCTAGAAAATATGTAAAATTAAATGATTTCTTAATCTGCGTGTAAAAACCTAAAACGACAAGTAAAACGAAACGGAGGGAGTAGTTCTTAGTGTTGACTGTTTTTCTTATCAAGATAACGTAAAAGAATCAGTTTAAATAAATGTGCACGTCTGACCCACGCATTCCCAATAACATAAGCGACTCCGCCGTAACCTAATCCCTACGAACCAAATTGACGGCAACAAACCATCATCACTGGCTTGACGGATTTTGGAATCTAGTGGCAGATCTAGAAATATTTTTTTTGATTAAGGTCATAACATATAAATTTAATATTTTAATATTTAAATTAGATATATATATATTATAACAAAAATATTTTTTACAAATTAATGGGGGAATGTGAAAAATTTAAAATTAGTGAAGTCAAATACCAAATTTTAAATAAATTTTATAGTAATTTTAGAAAAATATACACTAAAAGTTTTCTATAATTTTACTAGGGTCACTTAACCCCACAAGTCCCTCTACGGCTCGGCCACCTAACTCGATCACAGCATTCACTAAGATTAATTCGAAGCTTATATCTTTGAATCTTAAGCAATATGGATACCTTTGTACAACCAAATATCTGTTTAAACAAGGGATTTGATATTACTTCTCCCCTTTCACCTGCAATTATTGACCAAGCCTCCATTGAAATCTTCTCCCTCCTTTTGAGTACTCACCACCACCGCCAACCATTGACCAAATAGTTGTTCATGTGTTTGATTTGCCTATAGCGTAATCTGAAAAAGCTATGTGATTTGACCCTAACCCGACTAACTGAATATCTAACAAAGGACAAGCCAGGATAGATAAAAAGCGAGCATACTTAGCTAAACCCAGTAGGTGAGACTGACGAAAAACTGATTCAAAGTGTGGACGAGCTTAAACCAGCTGAAGTGAGTGTGACTGAGATAAATCTAGCTGATGTAACTGAGGAAGAGCTGAAACAACTTAAAGTAAGTGTGATCGAGCTGAATGAGCTAAGTGACACTATCTTGGAGCTGGATGAGCTGAGTGAGATAAGCGACACTACTTTGGAGCTAGATGAGCTGAGTGAGATGAATTTCGAGCAGGACGAGATGAACCTGACACTACACTAGGACGAGCTGAGCTGAATGGGAGTGACACTGGAGCTGACATGGACCTAGCTTGACAAGATGAATCAGATTTGTTTCTCTTAGCCCAAAAGAAGTTCAAAACCAAAGTTAAGGATCCATTATCTCTTTCTGATGGATTAGCCATAAAATTCAAGTCCAAGTAACCATTTGAAGCTGTTTTGGATCAAGTGACCCAAGAAGAAGTGTTGTAATCCAAGGAGAGATCATAACAACTTCATTATGGGTTTGTTTCAGGCTATTTTCGACCAGACCCTTTCCAGATTGCTTCTGACCTATTTCACCAAGGGAATACCCAAAAAGAATCAAGAAACCATTCAAGGTCGTGGGCAAGCAAGGTTCATTCAAAAGAGACTCAATTCTGGTCAAGTCTTGCCTAGTTTTTAGTTGTTTTCTTTTCTGCTTTCTATGTTCCTAGTTTTCTACATAATTTCTAAGCTTTCTACATTCTTGTAAGACTATATATAGGCTATGCACGACCTGAATAAAACCATTCACTCTTTTATCAAAAAACTTTCAAAAGTTTGTGAATCCCTTGTTTATCATTTGAACATTGATCACCAAATGAGTTCATTCTCCAAGTGTACTTGCTTGTGATCGGAACAGAGTTCATTCTATTGATCACAGGCGCAACTAGCCGATCATCTCGACTTCTATTCACCCATCATTCATCCGGAAAGAATCAGAATATCAATCAAACCAGCCGATCATCCTTCAAGGATCAAGGGAAAACGAATCCAAACCAATCAAGGATTCATCACCATGTTTGTTCATTCTTTAGGAGCATGGTCGAAGCCTCTTCACTTCACGCCTCCACCTACTCCTCTTGAATCTTAAAATCCAACATTTGGTGTCTCCGAGGCTGTAAAAAACAAATTGCATCCTTCTGGTCTTCTATTGTTGAAATATCCTCAATGTCATCAAAAAGGAATGGTCAGATACTGCACCGGTATAATGCTATGTCGCAGCTTCCTGATACATCCAAGATTCTGGACTACACAACCATTTGATCTGAGGGTGATTTGGTTCGACCAAAGGGATGGTCGAACGGCTATGGGCGAGAGAGAAGGATCAGAATCGTACCTGAAACAAAGAGACAAGATTTTTATAAGTTTTTATATGATGCAAACAAAAACTAATGATATGAAATAAAGGAAAATGATGATGGATGGATCAGATGGAGTGAAGATGGTTTGATGGCCAGTTTAAGGATGATGGACGATAGCGATGGAAGATGGGAACCAAAGATGGATGGATATTGGACCTAGTTGTTGGACGTATGTCTCTCTCAACTAGATCAATGGGTGAAACGAGGATGGGATCAAGCTTGTTGGATGTGTATCTCTTAAGATGAACCATGGTTGAAAGGAAGAATCAATGGTCGCCACAACTTCTATGGATGGAACTTGATAAGACAAATTAGGGTTTTCATTGCAGCTGCAGAAAATTTGTTCTTTATTGATTGATAGTAGGGTACAAACTAACAAAACCTCTTATATAGTTATGTCCAATGAGGTGTGCCCTTCGTGAGGGAATTGAAGCAAAACAAAAATAGACTCGTTGGGACCTAAACAACTCGATAAAAAGGAAAATTGGCTAAATAATTTTTTATTGGGTTCAACTGTAAGAAATATAAAGAAAATACACAGGGCAAAAATAAGCTCGTTAGGAAAAAAAAAGAAAAGTGAATTTGAATTATTTCCTTAACTGGAACATAAGCTCCTCGTCTTTAGGCAATAGGATCAAGTGCATTTGTGGCATAGGATGAACCGAGACAACTTGTGGAAAGGGTAATTCCGGGTTCGGTTTTGGGTGATGTTGAAAATAGGATCGGACCGGCTTGATTTTTGATCTTGATTGGACCGGGCTGATCTTGAATCTTCAATTGAAACATTTTTTCAATCAGCATTTGGTTCTGGCCGGTTCTGGTCTTGATCCATTGTTTCATTTCCTTTCTCTTGCACATATAGATACTCTCGAACTTTTCCTCTCATCTTTCTTCAGATCTGTTTTTTTCAGCAGTGACGGCTCATCTCCGATTAAGTTCATGTGCTCTCTCCCACTCGATTATCTCTCTATCAAGCCGTGTTCGTTCACTCTATCCCTCGCCGTGTTCGTTCCCTCTCTCCTGCCATCGATTAAGTTCATGACCAACCACGACACAAATCGTTTTTAGTGTTGACAGATCTGACACTTCTACAGTAGAAGGTCTTAGATGCGTGAAAAGAGATAATTTTCCTTCTCATAATTAATTTTGTTAACAAAAAAATGAAAAACTTTTCTCTCTCTTTCTGATTTTGTTTTATTTTTGTAAAAGAAGGTGGGTCGTGAACTTGAAGGCAGAGGAGGTAAGGCTTTGCCTTGGTGGTTCAAGTTGCTGCATCTCGAGTCTGTTTCCCGTTCGCCTAGAAGAGATGGGAGCTAGAGGAGAAGAGAAGGGAGCGAGAGGCTCGATATCTGTGTTAACCGATGTTTACCGAGAAGCTTAAGCTAAAAGAGAAGGGAGGAAACGAGGTATCACCGGCGACTGGAAGACGGCGACGTCGAAGCTATGTGGTGACGGAGAAGGCGGCGAAGATAGGAGGACGACGACCATGACAAGTGGAGGGAGTGGTGACTTAGGTTTATATTTTGTTTGATTAAGTTTTGGTTACCTAAGTTTTGGTTTAGTGTGTTTTAATTAGTTTTTGGTTTGATGTGTTATGGTTTACTTACACTTTTAAATTCTGGTTTAACTGTGTAAAACTGATTTTATTTGTAAATTGATTCAATTAATAAATAAAATTTAATTTATTAATTTTTAAATTAATTTTTAATTTAGTTTTAAAATATTTAAGATTTAATTATAATTTCCAGTGACAATATCATATCATATATATTATGAAAATCGCATTATAACTATGTTATTATAAAATATTTTTGTAGCACTAAAAAAGTCATGAAAAAGACATCATACCACGAATCAAATGCTATGAAACACTAATTTATAGCTCACAATTAATGCTACAATATGTGTATTTATAATAGCATTAAAAAGCTACGATAGGAGGGTCTATTATAGCTGCGGCTAACATAACATTCATGGAAACGCTACGAAATCCCTATTGTAGCGGTTTCAGTGTGCTACCAATGCCTATATTTCTTGTAGTGATAGTGGAGTAGATCATTAAAAAATTTATACAGTTGTCTCTCCACCTTGCAAGCAAAACGGTCTTGCAAACCGTCTATAAACTGAGCCATCATGGACTCCTTTTGCTCAAGATTGTTCAGCTTGTTTTAAGGGATTCAAACTTCTCCAAAATATTCTACCACAGACATATTACCTTGAGACAACTTCCGAAAACGTTTTTGTAAGTCTCGTTGATAATAATATGGAATATACCTTACCCGGAGTTTGGACCGCAATTTCCAACCAAGTGGTAACTCTCCAGACGCGTCCATAAGTAGCTACCTCTCTGTCCCACCAAGACAAAGTATTATCAATTAAATGTGCAGCAGCTAATTCAATTTTCTTTTCCTCAGAATACTTATAGTATTCAAATATGTATTCCATGTGCCTCTCCCATTCGATGTAGGCATCCGGATTGAACTTCTCAGCAAATGTGGGTGGTGTTATTCTTTGCCACCTAATTATGGATCTTCCTCCTCCTGTTCGTGACCTCATCCTCGGCCTCGGCCTCCATCGCCTTGGCCTCTCTGTTCTCATCTATCTTCCGGTTTAGTTGTACCCTTCGACCTCTTGGAATTGTGTCTCCGGATACGTACTGTCATCCCCGAGCATAGGATCCTGCTGGTATGGGTGGCTCCTCCCTAGGGAGGCGTGGACCATTCAGACGATTCCTTTTCTCCAGTCAAGCCAATTGATAGGTGATGGCTTGTAGACTCGCCGTCAGCTGGGAATTGGCAGAAAGGAGCTATGCATTGATCTCAGCCTGAGTTGGTGCGCCACCTTGACCTAATTCTCACATGTTCCCTGAAACTTAAAAGAAAGTTGAGAAAAGATCAAATGTAAGAGAAATAAACATGGATGATGGATCGTTACTAGGTATCAACCAAAGAAAAAAACTTCAAATGTTTTATTTATTTATGAAAAACTTGGGGAATAAGCCAAATGAATGCAATGAATTTTAATTTGTTTTTGAACTTTCTTGTTTTAATTTCGAAAGCAATAACAAAATGGAAGGTTGAATTAATCCTGAAACGGAAACAAGCAAGAAAGGGAATATGTGGGTCGATTGGAAAACTAAAAACCTAAACTTTTCTTTCTGCCCACGATTAGGATCTACACTATTTTTGGTTTTATTTTTGATGATGAACAACTAATAATAGAAGAAATATGTAAAAAAATGATGCAGTTTTATGAGTTTTTTTTTAAATGATAAGAACTATGAAAAGAAAAAAAATGCTTGCAAAATAGAAAGAGGTAGCCGGATTTCAGGAGCTTGAGCTCTAATACCATATGATAAAGCCCAGATTCTGGAATATAAAATCGGTTTATCTGAGGTTTGATATGGTTCGACCAAAGTGCTGGTCCAAAGGCTATGGGGAGAGAGAGAGACAAGGATCTGATTTTTACCTGAAACAAGGACTTATAAGTTTTATATATGATGCAAACAGAACATAATGATATGATATAAATGAAAATGATGAAGGATAGATTGGATGGAATGAAGATGGTTTGATGCTCGGTTTAAGGATGATGTATGATAGCGATGAAATATGGGAGCCGAAAGATAGATGGATGGATATAAGACCGAGTTTCTGGATGTATATCTCTCTCAACTATATCAATGTGAGGATTGATGAACGAGGATAGGATCAAAGTTGTTGGATGTGTATCTCTCTCAAGCTGGATCGATGGGTGAAAATATGGACTGATGGTCGCCTCAAGTTCTATGGATGGAACTTGATAAGATATTATTTGCTCTCTAGGTTTATTCTCACAAAAAGAAGAAAGACTTAGGGTTTTCATTGCAGTTGCAAGAAAGTTTGTTTAATATTGATAGTAGGATAAAAAATAACAAAAACTCTTATAAGAGACTTATCTACTTCCGTCCAATGAAATGTGCCCTTCATGGGGACTTGAAGCAAAAAGACAATAGACTCGTTGGGATCTAAACAACTCGATAAAAACTTAAAAGAAAATAGGCTAAAATTGCCTTTGTTTATTGGGTTCTGTTGCAAGCAAAATAAATAAAATACACAAGACAAAGACAATAAACTCGTTACAAAGCAGAGGAAAATGAATTTGAATTGTTTCCTTACCTGGACCAAATGCTCTTCCTATTTAGTCAGTACGATCAAGTGCATTGGGGGCAGAGGATGAACCGAGACAACTTGTGGAACGGGTAAGTCCAGTTTTGAGCGATGGTTGAATATAGGATCGGACCATCTTGGTTTTGGTGCATGATTTATTGGACAGCCTTGGAGAATCCTTCTCGTAAGACCCGAGATCCGGATCGGTAGTCAGACCACGTCGAACCATGGGAACCTCTACTTGGATGGTTGCATCATTTTTGGTCGAGAAGACTCCACCTCCAACTCTTAGGGAAGACGGAAGCCTTCAGTTTCCATGGGCAGCCCGCATGAATCTGTCATCGAGAAACCTTTTCCGAGCTGATGAGATAACCTACCGACTTGATGGCACACCTTAGGTGACAACTATTTCAAAGGTTCTTAGACTAGGTAGGGATAATAAGAACTTTAAGGCACACCTTAGGTGACAACTTGTTGGTCCATTCCATAGATGTTCGAAACCTCCTGGGCATCTCATTCATGCTTACATAGGTTATGGGGTCGTGAATGTGAGATATCTTGTCGGAGGTTAGGTGAATCTTCTTTTATGTTTTATATCCCTCATGAAAAAGCTCACCAATGGGTTATTCAATGAGGATTGTGGCATATCGATGATTATCTATTATTCGTTGCTCCTTGGATTCCTGTTAACACATTCAAACCCCCGAGATATCGACTTTACCAATTTGGGTTAACCTTAAGAATGTCCCAGATTCTTGTTACTCTATATTGGGAATTAGTCATAAGCTTCTGGGTTGGTAGCGTTAATGCTTACTCACAAGCCTCACTTAGATCCTACCAATATGGGAGAAGCTAAAATATTAGTTGAGAGGGAATTAGACAAACCTTTCTAAAGCTAATTCCTCTTGATGACAAACAAGACAATATTTATTTGGTTGATGTTGAGTATTCTTGGACACTGGCCACTTGTGAAAGATGTGTAGCTCTAGGGTAAAAGGAAAAGAGGTCTCTCATCTCTCCTAATTCATCAGTTGTTTCTCAGGTAACTCAAGCTCCAAACAAAATGATCTTGATGGTTGACATAAATCACAGGCTCAAAACCTCTTCCAACACTCATGTGGAAGCCATGGGGAATAACTCATCACCTTCTACGCAAGCTCATGTCTCCACTACTCCGCCTAAGGCTGCAGCCACTAATACTCACGCTGATTTGCTAGAGGCCAAGCTTCTCTTGCTCAAATTTCCAAATCACTTTGCCCATATTAGCAATTGGAAACATTGCTTCTTCTAAATCATAAGTTATAGAAGAAGTTCCATCAGAAAGCATCGTTTTGGGTTTCCCTTAACCCTCTTGACAGCGTGTGGGTTAAGGTTTATTATAAATCAAACAATCTATCAAATTAATCCTATGAACTACTTTTGCCAAGAGAGGTCTAATTGTAGTATTTAGGGATCGAAGCCACAGAGAGCGAGGGCACACAATATATTTCTATATTCCTAATGGCTAAGCTAGGCAAGCTATAAATAAGAGGTTTATTGTAAGTTTATCCTAAAAGAAAATTGTCTAAATAAGTAAAGTTGATTCAAAATTAGAAAACAATAGATCTAGGATTTCAGGCAAGTGAATTATAGTGGATAAAATGTAGGAAATTATTTATATGCAAGGACATTAATTAACTAGTCTAGCCCCCTCTTGCTCTAACTCTCGTATACGAACAGAGAAGTAGACCGTCGATCGACGACTAAGGTCGAGTGTCTATTGACGCTATCAGACAAGACGTTCGTCCGCTAGATTAATTAAACCAACTCTCGCATGTATTTAACAACCTAACTCAATGGAATCAATTCTGGGACATAACCTACTCTTGTAATTGTCAATGTCTTAAGCTCATGTTTCTAGTTAGCTACTCTAGAACGCAAGCATTAAACAAAATTCCAAAGATTGATATTTCTTCATCCTAGCAATCCTATTTGGGGCTAATACATCAATACCATTAAAAACCTTAAATCTAACAAGAGAATTATTCAGAAATAATCATAGAAAGCATGATAGACTGAATAATATAATGCATAGAATAGATAATAGCCAATACAAATCTCTAAAGAAGTTCAGATCTTCTCCCCTAAACTACAAAGAAAACTAAAAGCTGTAAATAATACTTTTGTGCAATCTGTGTGTTTTGTGTCTGTCTGCCTAAACAATAGCATAATCACTATAGAAAATATTGGTATTGTTACAAAGTTTTTAGTCACAATAAAATATATTCCATCACAATATGTTTGTTACGAATTTGTAACAATTTATCAACAGTTGCAATAGGGCCGTCACAAATCCTATTGGTAACATAAAACGTCACAAAAATTGTGACCAACTTACATAGAAACTATTTCATCAAAGCTGTGACAAACACAAAAGTAATAAAAACATCAAAAATACCAACTAATTATAACGTAATAGAATCGTTGGCTTATGTGACTGCTATAACGTCTCAAGCTTGTCACTGATTATGATTAAAATTTAGTTTCAAGTTGTTACAAAATAACGATAAATAATTCGTTACTAGTCCGTCTTCATTTATAACTATTTTGTAGTACTAACTCTGTTACACTTTAACACCAAAATTTCTCAGGAAATCCGTCCTAACTAGTATCTGCTTTCACATCTCATCTTTGTTATTCATTACCATTTTTTTTGTTAGCAATTAGTCTTAAATAATTACTAATCATTCATCTCAAATTTGGAGCAGTTCATCTCTAAATAAATGCCATAATATTAAATAAAAAATGTTACAACCAATGTTTATTATGCACTACATTGTTGTTATACATCGTTGCTTTTCTGGGTTTAATTAATCAAAACAAATAGTTGTAAAAATAATATAATAGCAATAATAATAATTTGAAGAAACTACAAAGTAAATAGAGAAGCATTCAATCAGATGTGGGGAATGGATCGAGACGAGCAGAGCATCTCAGAAGAGAATATAGCAAACAATCGGCAGTGGAGAATGGATCGGAGCAGCAAAGCAGATTGACAGTGGGTCACATGTCGCGAATGTAGATCGGATTAGAAAGGGATCTCGGTTTCTTCCTTTGCAAACAATATCTAGGGTTCGCCCTATATCTCTGCTCATCTAGGTTAGTGGAACATTAAGGTTATCCGGCAGACCCAGCTCCATACCGTTGTATATCTGCTTCTCGGGTACATTTCCCGGTGGTAACTGTGAATGACCATAACAGATCTCTACGTAACGTTGGCATGAAACCAAACAAAACCATGAGAAGAAGAAAGAAGAAGATAACGAGAAATAATGAAGAAGAGGAAATGAAAGGAGGAGAAGGGTACATGATATAGTATGTTTTTAGCATACTTTGGTTGTGATTTATTGATCTTTCTCATTTGGTTATAGGGTACTTACGACTCTATTCGAGACATTTCAGGTGCAAAAGAGGTTGTGGAACTTTGGAGAGAAACATGAAGAAAAAGGGAAAATTTGAATTATGTCCCGGAGAACAACCCCAGAGATCAAGCAGAGCATTGATCCCCGCGGGAGATATTTTAGGAAACTGTAAAATCTTTTGGGATTTGCCCTAATTTTATTTCCCCCTCCTTCCAGCCGCCACAAAAGCTTTATAAAAGAAGGGGGATGACCATTATTAGATCTAGACTCTTTCAGCTCAATTTTCTCTCATATTTTTCAGCAAAAACTCGTTTGGATTCATTACTTTGTAAGAGAGAAAGAAATCTTCACCTTGTTCTCGCTATTAGAGAAGATTTCTTGAACCCTATTTTTAGTTTTTAATTTAAATTTATGGAGTATTATTCAGTAATCCTTGCTGTGTTTATTGCCATGATTGCTGAGTAGTCGATCTTGTTAGTTTCGGGTGTTAGTGTGTTGGATTTATTAAGCTACACACAAACAAGTTGTATGTTCATCGATAGCCTTTATTCTAAACTTAACTTAATGCTAGCATGAATCTGATCACTTTATGTTAGATCTAGGGTTTCATCTATTCATTAACCGTGTTATAGATTGTCTGAATTGTTTAGAATAAGTATTATATCCCTAATCAGCGAAAGTAGATATTAGGGTGTAATATGAACTGAATAGACATGATCGTTACTGTTCATAGGCAGAACTCGGAACAAGTGACAGCTAAGTCTCCGGGGCTGTTCTCTGAAAAGAACAAGCGCCACGACAGTGGGTTGTTCTAGCCATTGATCTATGTTCTAGGCTTGTTCTTAATTCGAACTTGAATAATTGTGTGGCTTAATGATATCTAAAACCCGTTTAATCACCCTAGACTAGCTTTCCCCCAATTTTAAAACAGGTCAAACCGTACCTTGACCTATGTTATTTTTACCTTGTTCTCTGTTAAATCTGAAAGTTTTAGCTAAAACATTGAAACTCATAAGTTATAGTGTAAAACGGTCCTCTGGAATTGAATCTCAAGTACAATAACTACATCTGTTAACTTGACAGTAGCAAGATCCGGTTTTTAGTGTATCAAGTTTTGGTGCCGTTGCCGGGGACCAGCTTTTACGTAGATTTTCTTGGTTTCATACTTTGTCTAAGACATCTAACTTGCTTTATTTTCTTGTTTGCATGTGATGTTCCAGGTGTATGTCAAGTAGAAATACTAGAAGCAACACCTCAAGTCCATTAGTCACCCTCAACAATCAAGAACTCGCAAGGTTAGAAAGGAACAACCGAACTCAATCAAGACCTACTCACGCCAACATGGGCGATCATAACAATGAGCATGATCTCACTGCTGCAATGGCTCTGATGCAACAACAGATGCAGCAGATGCAACAGACCTTGCAAGCTCAACAAGCGGCTGCTCAGCAGCAGCAACAACAAGAGCAACCAACTCAGATTGGAGAAAGGAATCTTCCTCGAAACTTTCCAACCACTAGCTCAGCCATTGTTCCTCCACCCTGTGCTCGGCAGGATTTCGAGATCAAGGCCTATATGATCTCTCTGGTGCAGAGAAAGATGTTCCATGGTCTCCCGCAGAAATACCAATGGAACACATCAAAGCCTTTGAGGAGATATGCGCTATGACTCGCTCAAACGGGGTTTCACCTGACTTTCTCAAGTGTATGTTGTTCCCTTTCTCTCTTGCCGACAAGGCATCAAGGTGGTTGAAATCACTGCCTACTGGCTCTCTCACTTCATGGAAGCAGGTTCGAGCTGCCTTCTTGAGTCACTTCTGCACCAAGACAAAAACGACTGCTCTCACGAACAAGATCTCCTCTTTCAAGCAGCACTCCAACGAACCCTTTAATGAAGCATGAGAGCGATTCAATGACATACTCAGAGAGTGCCCTCATTACGAGTTTGATCAGGACTACATTCTAGGGATTTTCTATGATGGTGTGGACTGGGAGTTCCGCAATGCCTTGAACTCCGTGAGTAAGGGAGATTTCATGACTCAAACTACTGAAGGAGCGTTTGAGCTGATAGAGAACATGGCTGCTAGCTCAGCCAACAAGAACCTAGAGACTGATCGCTCCAAGAAAGTCAACAGCATTGATGCTCAATGGAAAGATGAACTCACTGCCAAGGTTGATCTGCTCCTCAAGAGCAACAAAGGTCAAGTCCTGTATATGGAGGAAGCTACACCTGAGCAGATAGCTAAGGACCAGGCCGAAAAAGATGGACAGAAAGGAGATAATCACCAGGAAGTACTCTACATCAACTGTCAAGGGTATGCCCAGAACAGGAACTATTACCAGAACTCAAACAACAGGAACAACCCCAACATGCTCTCTTACCGGAGCAACAACGTAGAGAACCATGGGGATCAAGCCCATAACAATCAAGCTCAAGGTGCTACTCAGCAAAGAGGGTTTCCACAGAATTTTCAGGGAAAGACCTTCGTCTTCAGTCAGTCCTTGAACCGTTTCCAGAACCAGGATCAACACCAGAACCAGCAGAAGCAGCAGAGCAATCAGCAAACTGCTCCAGCAGCATCAAGCAGACAGCAGGATGAGCTCAAGGTCTTAGGGAACATGATACATCAGCTGCTCCAGAGTCAACAGATTCAGGTCAAGGCATTGACCAGGCTACCACAAAGATCAACAACATGATGGAAAACATGTTCACTGAGCTAATTACTAAGTATGACACTGTGAGCAGCCACATGCGCCATATCGGCATTGCTCTCGCTCAAACAGCTGAGAGCGCCAAGAGGCAGCAAGGGACGCTCCTTGGAAAAATAGATAAAAATCCTAGGGTTGAGTATTGTAATGCAACAGAGCAGATGTTCGCTGAAACTGCTTTGAGCGCAGAAGAGAAAACAACGCACCATTCTAGCTGTGAAGCGACTGCTCCTAGTGAATCTGTTGAGACTCCACCAACTCGAGTTTTTGTTCCTAAGGTTCCCTATCCAATTCCACCTAAACATCTGATGGATCCAATTAGTGCAGAGCAGCTGGCTGGATTTAGGAAGATGGTGAGAAGGCTTCCTAAAATGATCTCATTTAAACATGCTTGGGAGATTCGTTTATAGCATATGTTCTTCAGAAACTGTAGAGAGACTAAAGAGGAAATTGAAGCACTCTTTATCGAAGCATTGAGGCCAGAACCCAAGGTATTGTCTAAGCTTGATGATCCTGGAAAGTTTGTTTTCCCATGTTCCATCGCAGGAGTTAAATTCAAGGAAGCTCTTTGTGACTCTGGGTCTAGTGTGAATCTTGTCTCAAAGGAGATTGTAGACAAGCTGGGTAATGTTGATGTTGAGCGTTCTCAGATGACTCTTGCTTTTGCAAACTCTTCCAGAGCAGTCTCTTATGGTACCATTCGCAACATTCCTGTCAAAGTTGGGGACTGTATTATGCATGCTGAATTTCAGGTTATTGAGATGAGCAAGGACTATGAGATGCCTTTGATCTTTGGGAGACCATTTATGGCTACAGTGGGAGCAATCATCGATATGCCTAACAAGAAAGTATCATTCTCCAACATCAACAAGAAGGTTTTCTATAAGGCTATTCCTCCCAGATTTCATACGTTGCACGCCTCTTGCATCTCATTGGATAGTGGAGATAAGATGAAGGTTGATCCTAAAAGGGAGTTTAGTGATAAGACTGAGAGAAGGCTGGTCTTGGATGGAGATCCTCACACTGATACCAAGAAACTATGTGGGTATGCAAAGGTGAAAGAAAAGGGTCAAGGGTGACCCTACAATGACTTTGACACCTTGCATGTGTGATGAGAACTCCATTGAGTATGAGGTAAAGTGCAAAGGCTCTTCTAAACTATTCTCTAAAGTCAGAGTAATTCTCACACATGAGCTGAAAGAGAAAGGGGAAGCCGCTGTAAAGGGGTTGTTGAGTAGAGTTTTGAAGTTGAATATGTCTAATTGTGGAGCTTGTTTTGGAACAAGCGCTCATGCTCAACCTGATTGAACCCTATCACCAAGTCAAGCTAATGACTTAAACTAAGCGCTTGGTGGGAGGCAACCCACTGGTAAGTGTGTATATAATTTAAGTTTTCATTGTTTCTGATTTTTTTTGCTTTTATTAGTTTCAGGATTAAACAAGAAAAAAACGAGTTACCACATTTGGAGAACAAGGCAACTCGGAGAACAAGGTGACCCTATTCTCTGAGGTTGTTCCTTACCAGGTAAGTGACCCGAAAAAAGGGTGAACTTTCTTGATTCTATTTCACACCAGAGACGGTGTGAAGTAGGTCTGGAGGAGGCACTTATGTCAGTCTAAATTTGTGGAACTAAGACCCTATTTTTAACCTATGTGTGCTTTTAGTTATCTTATCCAGTGACCTTAGCAGTGACGAAAGACCTACACTTGGACCTGGAACACCCTGACATCATCACTTTGTTCTCCGGAAGCCCTCTACTTGTAATGGTATACCTGTATAACTTAACTCCATCTAACTTGAGCCTAATTTTGACTGAAATGCTTAGAATGATCAGCACTAGAGCAGGGAAACGAGATCACACTCAAGACTCCTTATCCTTTCATCCATCTTGTTGTTCCTGAGTGGCTGGCTCATTTTTAGTTGGTTCCCACCCTAAAACCCATAACCTTTATTCCTCCTTCATGCATTCTGTTATTCTAATTGTCATATGTGTATAATTGCGCAAAAGGGTCGGAGAAGAAATGATCAACGCAGCCTTAACTCGTTTTTGCTGCATTGAACCACCGATCAAGGGTGAAGAGAACAAGGCAGAAAGATCAAGGGTGAAAAGAACAAGGCAGTCGATGAGAACAAGCTAATCAGAAAGACCATCCGACTGTTCTCTGAAGTAAGGAGCAAGGAGACCTAAAAAATCAAAAGAAGGGCATCAAAACCATCAGAGGCACCAAACAAATATGTAAATACCCTCTCTCATCATCATCAATAAAAAAACGTTATCTATTAAAATTTTCACTGATGATTGAGAGAGGAAGAAACAGTGTCTCTAATTGGGGAAAACATATCGGCGGGGAACAAGTTTGAGAGATCAAGGTGGGGAGAACAAGCAAAACTAGTCAAGTTGTGGAGATCAATGGATCCCTCCTCTCCTACAATTTTGTTTGATCCCCTACATTCCTCTATAGAAAATGGTAACCACTAAAAATTGCAGCCTCACAAACAGAAAAAGCATGTACATACCTAGCATCATCTACCCTGTCTAGTGTTGTGATAAGATATGCTCACGCCACCCTTAATTTGATATAAGGAGTTTTGTTAGAAAGGTGTAACATTGTAGGTTTGACACACAAAGTATGGAGCCGATTTTGAACAGCAGTCAGGGGTGTTCTGGTAAGGGTGTGCGGTCCTAGATGCACAACTTGTATGGTTCAGTGATTTGTGGTTAAAGAATGGTTACTGAGAATAGGAGAGTTCCCACACCTTGAGTCATGTCTCGCATGTTCTAATGCTTGAAATTGTTTGAGGAGAAACAAAGATCTAAGTCTGTGGGAATTTGATATAGTATGTTTTAGCATACTTTGGTTGTGATTTATTGATCTTTCTCATGTGATTATAGGATACTTACAGCTCTATTCGAGACATTTCAGGTGCAAAAGAGGTTGTGGAACTTTGGAGGGAGACATGAAGAAAAAGAGAAAATTTGAATTCTGTCCCGGAGAACAACCCCAGAGATTAAGTAGAGCATTGATTCCTGCGGGAGATATTTTAGGAAATTGCAGAATCTTTTGGGATTTGCCCTAATTTCATTTCCCCCTCCTTCCAGCCGCCATAAAATCTCTATAAAAGAAGGGGCACAACCATTATTAGATCTAGACTCTTTCAGCTCGATTTTCTCTCATATTTTTCAGCAAAAACTCGTTTGGATTCATTACTTTGTAAGGGAGAAAGAAATCTTCACCTTGTTCTCGCGATTAGAGAAGATTTCTTGAACCCTATTTTTAGTTTTTGATTTCGATTTATGGAGTATTATTCAGTAATCCTTGTTGTGTTTATTGCCATGATTGCTGAGTAGTCGATCTTGTTAGTTTAGGGTGTTAGGGTGTTGGATTTATTAAGCTACACACAAACAAGTTGTATGTTCATCGATAACCTTTATTCTAAACTTAATTTAATGCTAGCATGAATCTGATCATTTTATGTTAGATCTAGGGTTTCATCTATTCATTAACCGTGTTATAGATTGTCTGAACTGTTTAGAATAAATATTATATCCCTAATCAGCGAAAGTAGTTATTCGGGTGTAATATGAACTAAATAGACCTGATCGTAACTGTTCATATACAGAACTCGGAACAAACGACAACTTAGTCTCCGGGGCTATTCTCTGAAAGGAACAAGCGCCACGACAATGGGTTGTTCTAGCCATCGATCTATGTTCTAGGCTTGTTCTTAATTCGAACTTGAATAATTGTGTGGCTTAATGATATCTAACACCCGTTTAATCACCCTAGACTAGCTTTCCCCCAATTTTAAAATAGCTCAAACCGTACCTTGATCTCTGTTATTTTTACCTTATTCTCTGTTAAATCTAAAAGTTTTAGCTAAGACATTGAAACTCATAAGATATAGTGTATAACGGTCCTCTGAATTTGAATCTCAAGTACAACAACTACATCTGTTAACTTGACAGTAGCAAGATCCGATTTTTAGTGTATCAGTACCTTAGCATGCTCTCAATCATTGACGGCTAGGTATAGGGTTCTCGATTAAGGAAAATGCTTACATGTCTTTATATACACATGTTTTGATAAAGAAAAGAAAAGAAGAGTGGGCTTTGCATGCCCAAAAAATAACAAAAAGTCACGTTTTGGAGAATCCTATATTTTCTATCTTTTTTTTTGGTACATGCATAAAAGGATTAAATACCTAATTTGGGAACCAAATACGATTGAGATATATGGTGGAAGCTCATCATTAGCGATCAAAATGAGTCATACAGTTAATTCTTTATTTTTTAAAGGTAGTTACTAATGCTTAGATCATCCATCTTATTGAACATATGATTTCGTTTCTTCTTACAACTCAAACAAGAGATATTATTTTAGGAAAAAAGAATACAACAAACTAAACGGCCCGAAAAATAGGATTCATGATTAAAATCTTAAAAAATAAAAGTGGCTTCTGGGATTTAGGGTCTAGAGTTTAATAAAAACATACATAATTAAGAATTGAGTTTCCTTTCAGAAAAAAATAACTAAAACTGGATCTCCTATTAACTAATGATCTTCATAGTTGTTATAAATTTTGATTTGTGTTAGCATAAAACAGTAAAATAGTAATTAAAGTGTTACATAATTATATTATTATTAATACCAAAAATGTTGTCAAAAATATAGTCTCAGTACTATTGTTATTAATTAGTAACTAATAACTAGTCACACTTATAGTCGTAAATTGATACTCTAAATTATGGTTACTATTTCATAACTATTTTGCAACAAACAGTGGTCACAATACAGTCACATTTGTTACAATAGTTAATTTTGTCGCAATTTTGTAACAAGTTGAAACAAATTTTACTACGTCTCATTCTGTCACACTATTATAACAAAACTGCTATATATTTGTGACACATAATTTTGGTTGCAATATAGTATCTGCAACGTCACATGATTGTTACAGATAGATTTTGTCTCAAAGATTAGTCACAATAACTCTATTTTTTTGTATTGAATCTTTATAAACTAGGTCAAAACTCGTTCATGAGCATTTTCGTAATTTGTCTTGACTTAGGTTTGAAATCGGCCAATACTTGTGCGAGTAAGCCGTCGATCGACAACAAGTATGCTCCATCGATCGATGGTCATGCTGGAATTGGACTCGGACTTAGCTGATCGTGAACAATTACTAGATATCTCCTCTAAATGCTATAACTAACTCCATTATCTCAATAATGCTCCAAAACGTACCTTGACCTGAAAAGACTCTAAAACACAGTCTAGACACCCATAGTAGACTCCAAACAGGGTCCAAATGATGGTCTAAAACTGGTAAATAACAAGTTATGTCAACTCGATCAAACTTAACCTTTTGTTTGTCCTCAAGTAAAAGAAAGTAGCATGGGAAAGAGGTTTGAAAAGCGGGGACTCACATAATACATAAGCATAACTATCACCCCTACTATATCGCAACCACATCGTATAATGCTGATCAAAGAGAAACTTTATATGCCCTATCCTAGTATAGCAACCAAATCCATTCTACCAGCAACTCAACAAATACTAATCACCCCTCTACTGATCTCATTTCTTTGCATAAAAATAAAATGTAGGCTTTACCTTGGAAGTATCGATCAAAGGACACATGGACCCAATTCCTGAAAACCTGCATGTATATGTATAAAGTCTTTCATGATCTGTTTCTTCCCTCTTCTCTCTCTAAATCATTTTGGATCTCAAACTCAATGGAAAATGATGCTAATACAGTCCTTCTTGCCATCTCATTTTTGATTTTTTTTGAACAAAGTTGTAGGCGAATAGTGGGGTCGGTAATGTACCTACCCCTCACTTTCCACAATGTGTGATCATTCCTTCGAATTAGAATAGTGGGATCATCAGTAATGTACATACCCCTCTGTATCTCAGAAAACAATCTCAATCTTGTCTCTTATAGATCTTGAAGAGAGAGAGAGAGAGAGAGAGAGAAAATGAAAATCAGAAATACACAGACTAATACCTTACAAACTTACAGAAGGAATCCGATCTGATGGTGAACCATCCAAGCCGTCGACCGATGGTTGTTTTGAACTTTTCTACTACTCCTTTGAAAATCTAAAGTAATTAAGAAGAAAACATAACTAATAACTAAATAACTAATAATAAAACTTACTAAACAGTGGGTTGACTCCCACTCAGCGCTTGGTTACAGTCTTAAGCTCGATGTTTGGACTTCTGGACTAGGAAGATGGTTCATCAAACCAATGTGGAAAGCAAGTATCCACATACTCTCTACCCCTCTCAAACCATGCACTGATGAAGCATCTCCCAACGTCATTTTCTCTAGTTCTCTGGTTGTCCATCCTTCTCTGAGCAATCAGTTCTGCTCATCCTTTCTTCGAGTGCTTGAATGAATCCCATCAACATGTTAAGCGTGGCATCTGTGGGCTCTGAAATATATTCCAAACTCTGGTAAATACTATCCCACATCAAGTCTTGAGAAAGGTAAACTCCATCAAGCTTGTCTTGTAATAACTCCTCTATTACTAGC
The DNA here is from genome assembly GCA_905132765.1 of Moricandia arvensis. Taxonomy (NCBI): domain Eukaryota; kingdom Viridiplantae; phylum Streptophyta; class Magnoliopsida; order Brassicales; family Brassicaceae; genus Moricandia; species Moricandia arvensis. The sequence goes on from CAJHQP010000882.1 coordinate 45,668, forward strand.
CTCTGCCTAAATGCTGCGTGATGATTACCGATCATTGGCCAAGTGTTACCGTCGGTCGATGCTGAACTGACTGCCCCAGGTTATGTTTGTGTTCTGAAGAGATTCCTTGAGCCGTTGGCCATAGCCAGTATGTCTGTGATATCGTCTTTGGACACATTGAGAATCCTTCCATCCATTGCTCGTGTATATCCTTCTGGCTCCCTCATAATTCCAATCTCATCTGGTCTGAGATAACCATAATCATCATCGTATCCAGCCGGATTGTTTTCGACCAATTGTATTAAGTCACTGTTAATCGGCGGTTGAGTGATACTGTTGATCAATGCTTGGCGTATCTGTTTGCAGATAAAGCGTTTGATTGCAACGGGATCCAAGAAGAGTAATTCCTTGTTCTTTTTGCTTCTGGTACTGCTGGGCATGCATCTGAAAGACAAGAAAAAGAAATTATTAGTAACTTGTAGTAAAGAAAAAGCCTAGACTAAACCCTATAAATAAATCTAATAGCGATCCTTGCTCCCAGGAAACGGTGCCAAATTTGATAGCGTGCGGGTTAAGATTTATTTTAAAGTAGGCAATCTACCAAATTAATCCTACGAACTACTCTTGCCAAGAGCAGTCTAATTGTAGTACTTAGGGATCGAATCCACAGAGAGTGAGGACACATAATATATTTTTGTATTCCTAATGGCTATGCTAGGCAAGCTATAAATAGGAGGTTTATTGTAAGTTTATCCGAAAAGGAAATTGTCTAAATAAGTAAAGTTGATTCAAAATTGGAAAACGATAGATCTAGGGTTTCAGGCAAGTGAATTATAGTGGATAGGATGCAGAGAATTATTAATATGCAAGGACAATAATTAACTAGTTTGACCCCCTCTTGTTCCAACTCTTGTATGCAAACAACGGAGTACCATCGATCGACAGCCAAGGTAGTGTCGATCGACGCTATCAGACAGGAAATCCGTCTGCTAGATTAATTAAACCAGCTTTCGCATGTATCTAACAACCTAGCTCAATGGAATCAATTCTGGCACAGAACCTACTCTCGTAGTTGTCCATGTCCTAAGTTCAGGTTTCTAGTTAGCTACTCTAGAAAGCAAGCATTAAACACAATTCCAAAGATTGATATTTCTTCATCCTAGCAATCCTATGGGTTAATTCATCAATACCATTTTAAACCCTAAATCTAACAGGAGAATTATTCATACATAATCATAGAAAATATGATAAACTGAATAATATAATGCATAGAACATATAATGAAGTTCCAATACAAATCTCTCAAGGAGTTCAGATCTTCTCCCCTAATCTACTAAGAAAACTAAAAGCTATAAATAATACTTTATGTAGTATGTGTCTTTCTACCTAAACAATGGCATAACCTTTATAAGTTAGGTAAAAACTCGTTTTTGGGCTTTCTTGTAATTTGTCTTGACTTCGGCTTGGAGTCGGCCAATACTTGTGCGAGTAGGCCGTCCATTGACAACATGTATGCTCCATCGATCGATGGTCATGCTTGACTTCGACTAGGACTTAGTTGATCGTGAACAACTTCTAGATATCTCCTTTGAATGCTCTAACAAGCTCCATTATCTCTATAATGCTCCAAAATGTACAATAACCTAAAAAGACTCTAAACACAGTTTAGACATCTATAATAGACTCCAAATATAGTCAAATGATGGTCTAAAACTGGTAAATAACAAGGTATATAACCTCTCAAAATAAGCAATAAATTGGTCCTTATTCACCTATCAACACTAACCGTCAATAGTTCTAATCTGAGACGGAGACTCAGCTCGCTTATGAGAGGGATATATGTTTTGATGAAGCTGGTGAGACTTCTAGTTATCCATTAATTGGAAGACGAAGATGAATTAAACTAACTCAGAAAATTGAAGACATGGAGTGGAACAAAGTTGGTGGTAGATTTAAGCACGGTCATCATGTCCGAGGAAGCTACCATCACTAGTTTCAATCTACTTCGTTCTCGTTTTTCTATGTTTTTTTTTGCTAGAGGGTTTTTATATGGATTTATCATTCAACTCTTATTTTTAACTACCTTTTTCAAATTTACGGATAAAAATTCACACTTTGCAATTTTTGGTGCTTAATCTGAATAATTTTAGTAGAAAGAAAAGATAACGTAGAAATCTTCAAAACGAAATCTTTTTTGATATTCAGGTCATCAACAAGAAATCTCAAGAAACTAAATGCTCTCTCCAACTACAGTGTAAATATTTTATGCTTATATATCGGCCCTCTAGAGACCCATTGGATCTAGTTCGATATGCGGAAAATGAGTATCAAGCATGGTTCAATGGAAACGAGATGGTAATACAATTCCACAAGAGCATAGTAGTGAGGAGCCCCAATTCTTAAGCTTGGATAATATCTGTATGGTTAATGAATCATGGACTTCCACAGTTCCATTCAGCGGTTGTGGATGAGTTTTGTATAGCTTTGGGGAAAGTATAACTTATAGGACGTGGAATTATCAATAGCGAGAGACAACCTTGCATTTATAGGTGGAAGAACTATGGTGGACATTGGAGAATATGCTTCAGCATTCAACATATAAAAGCTGTACGACAGACTGCAAAGATTTAATCGTAATGATTAAAAAACCTCATGATTGGCCAAACTTTGCAACATAATTGAAAAGGATAGAGATTATGTTGATATTCTTCCTAGATTTCAAAATTATTTATATCCCACCAGAGTGCAAAATGAAATTTTTGACTTTTTAATTAAAATTACTGCAAATGTTTTTTATAAAGATCTTTAATTTATTAGTTATTATATTTGGGTATAATTATCTACACCATTTTAAATTTAAATAATAAAATAGTCGTTTGGCTAAAAAAAAACAACATAAATCGTAGAAAAGGAGGAGAGAAACTTAGACCAGCCGCAACGGTAGTTTGGGCCAGGTCCTTAGCGCCCAATCCAAGAAAAGTGTGGATTTAATATTAATATGTGAGCCCATAAACGTAAGGAGCGGTCCGGCCAGAAGGGTTCGAAGGACCGAATCCTTAGGTGACGTGGCGTGTTCTGGTTGGTCGCGACCATTATGTTACTCGGTGAATTAAAAAAAAAAGACATTGACGAAACCGAAAGAAAAAAAAAAGGCTGAAGGCGATTGAAGAGGCGAAACGATCTCCGATCTCCGCCTTTAACCCAGGTAAATCGAAGGCGTTTCTTGCTGTTTTATTCCATTAGATTAGTTTGCATGTTCTTTTCATCGCGTCTACGGTTCTGTTCTGGGTTTTGTGTCGATTTCGTGAAGTTTTGGTTTGTCGGTTGGGTTTCAAACGAGTAGGGGTTCGATTTCTTGGGGCTATTTGAGTTCGTAGTCAGGGTTTTTTTAAAAGTATCGGTTTCAATTGATTTGGGAAACTTTCCGAGTGGAGTTAGGGGTTCGAATGATTTTGGTTTCAAACGAGAAGGGTTTCGGGGTTTTGGTTTTCAATCTTTTAGCTATATTTGATTTGGTAGTTACGGGTTTGTGTTTCAATTTCTTTAGGGTTGTTTGAGTTTGTACTTATATTGTGACCGTTTGAATCTATTGGAACTGTGTGAATCGAAAGGGTTTGGGTCTGCTCTTACGAGTGTGTTTCAGTGAGAATGGATTGTTGTGGTCTCTCAGTTTAATCAATGTTCTCGAATGTTGTCAGTTGTTGTTTAATGATAGGTTGTCTGGTAGGTTTATGTTTTGATCTCGTATTTAGTCTGCTCTTATGATACCTTGTTTTAGGCTTATGTTCTCTGCTTTTGTTCTTATCATACATTGTTCTCTGTTTTCAGGGTAAGGAATGGGACAAGATTATAGCTACAGCCAGCCTTCATCATCAGAGGAGGAAGATATTGCCTTGGCCAGCCTTCTTGAAGCCTTCTGTGACGAAGCTGAGAGTAGCTACAACGGTGCAGAGGCCATGCAGTATCCACCTCAGCCGGAATGTGACGATGGAATACCGAAGATATGCTACTGTGGTGCGGAGCCAATTCTTGCCACCTCTTATACCCATAAAGATCCAGGGAGAAGGTATTTCTCGTGTAAGTTCGTCGATGATGGAGACTATCATGTGTGGAAGTGGTTCGATGTGGCAGTAATGGAGGAGTTCAATGACTTTGGGAGACAAGTGAGGCAGCTTAAAGATCAAAGGTCTGAGCTTAAGCAGAAGCTGGTGAACTATGAGAAGAGCCTGTCTGATCAGAAACGGTTCCTTATGGTTGTTTGTGTCATGGTTAGTGGACTGATTGTAGCACTTGCCTGGTTAGTTTCCCTTCTTCTGCTTCTCTTACTTTTTCGTATGAATTATAAATACTTGTAACCGTATTGATGTTATGTTTGTGCAGCAAGAGCTGGAGAGGAGTCTAATATTAAGTAAACTGTTTATTTTTAAAAATGGGTTTAATAAATGCTGTTGAGTAGGCTTCTACCTTCCAAACCTCCCTGATTTGATTGTTTTAAAACTTATTAAAGTTGTTAATGACAATTAAATTGCTCTCAACCTTCCAACCCACTCGGATTTGATAGGTTTAAATGTAATTTAGTTAGGAATAGCTTACTTAAGTCTCTTTGCTGCTAATAGAGTGACAAAGAGCATTCAAAAAATGGATTTGAATCCTGGTTTTGTAAACCTACTGAACAGTCAATGTTCAGTAGAGAATGATTCACCGGAGTCAAGTGTGAAGGAAAGGAGGATTTGGTCTGCGAAAGAGGACAAGATCCTTATTGGTGCGTGGCTCAACACCAGTAAGGATCCTGTGGTGGGAAACGAACAGAAAGCTGGAGCTTTCTGGAAGAGGATCCAAGACTACTACAAATCAAGCCCTCTCTTGGTTGGGACAGTCCCTAGAGGGCTGGTTCAGTGCAAGCAGAGGTGGTCAAGGATCAACGACCAAGTATGTAAGTTTGTTGGGTCCTATGAAGCGGCATTGAGAGAGCAGAGAAGTGGCCAGAATGATGATGATGTGATGAAAGCTGCTCTGAATATCTTCAACAACGACTATGGTATAAGGTTCAGCCTCGAACATGCGTGGAGGGAACTTCGACATGACAACAAGTGGTCATCCACATTTGTAGCAAAGGAGTCAGTTAAAGAGAAGCGTAAACAAGCTTCTCACAGTGTTGATGGCGAAGAGGCAGAGAGTAGACCAGTAGGGGTGAAGGCTGCTAAAGCTGCCTCTAAGAAGAAGAAGAGTGTTAAAGATGAAGAGTTGACCCAGCTTCAAGCCATGTTAGAAATGAAAGAAAAATTATCTAAACACAAAATCCTTGAGCGTTTACTAGCCAAGAAAGAGCCCCTCTCTGAGATGGAAACATGTCTTAAACTCAAGTTAATGTCAGATATGCTGTAATGTGTTTAGGTTTGACTGAGATTCTGTAATGTGTTTAGGTTTGTCTTGTTGCTGTAATGTGTTTAGGTTTGACTGAGAAACTGCTTTTTTTCTTCTTGTTGCTACAGGTTCTATCACGGATGCAAGTAGGGGTCAGGTGCAAGTTGTTTTCTATGTAGGGTATGTAGGCATAGTTCACGTGTTCTACTTAAACTATATCTGTTTCTAACTGCTTTTTTTTGTCATCTTGCTGCAGGTTTATTCACGGATGCAATAGGTGCAAGTTGTTTTCTATGAAGAGCATGTGAGTCTCTTCACGGTTCTGCTTAAACTTCACTAGTATTTAAATTGGTCTTTTGCTTTGTTTTCATTTCATCACTCTTGTACTAAGCTTCTCATGCACTTCTAATGTACTCTCTTTCTACTACGTTGTAATCAAGAACAAGGTTTAATCCACTTCTATCTTATGTATTTACATTTTGTTTCAAGTACTATATGTTTCTCCAACTTCTTATTCTTGCAATTACTCAATTTGAAATTTGTAACTTTGCAAATGAACCATAACTCATAGTGAATTGGGTCGGTCTGGTCATATAGATCAAGATTTTAAACAAATATAGCACACACAAGCTTTTGGTTACAAAACACTTGTGGACCGTCGTTACTTAGTCGTCACGGCACCGTCGTCACCTCGAACCACACTTCTAGAAATTGACACGTTGGTATTGTTTGGTTAGTAGCTAAATTGACACGTTGGTATTGTTTGGTTAGTAGCTAATGGTCCACAATCTTTTTAACGGTTTCAAATGTGTACACAATCAATATACACATATTTAACGGTTGTGTTTTCTAATGTTTTTCAAGGAGAAATTGTCAAGTCCAATCATAGCACACAATGTCGTCATCTTCATCTGATGAAATCGACCAAAGATTGGAAGATGCTTTCGACGGTATCTTCGAAGAAAGAGTGAATAGCTTTTTGGAGGCCCAACCCAAAAAACAAAGAAGACGTGCGTATATAGAACGGAACCGCGAAGAAGGCCACAATCGTTTATGGAATGACTACTTCAGCGAAGATCCGACATATCCAAGTCAATTATTCAGACGACGTTTTCGCATGAACAAGGATTTGTTTCTACATATTCTCCATCGACTCTCAGAGTACATTCCATTCTTTCAACAAAGAAGAGATGCAACCGGGAGGTTTGGTCTTTCGGGACTACAAAAATGTACGGCAGCAATTCGTCTGCTTGCTTATGGTTCTGCCGCTGACGCGGTTGACGAATATCTCCGTCTAGCTGAAACCACTGCACTTTCTTGTTTAGACAATTTCACTCAAGGAGTAATACAATTATTTGGAGATGAGTATCTACGAAGACCCTCACCGGAAGATCTTCAACGACTTCTCGATATCGGAGAGAAACGCGGGTTCCCGGGAATGGTAGGAAGCATTGATTGTATGCATTGGGAGTGGAAAAATTGTCCAACAGCCTGGAAAGGACAATACACACGGGGATCGGGAAAACCGACAATTGTCTTAGAGGCCGTAGCTTCACACGATCTTTGGATATGGCACGCCTTCTTCGGTCCTCCAGGTACATTAAACGATATTAATGTCCTCGATCGGTCTCCGGTATTTGATGACATTTTACAAGGTCGAGCTCCCAGGTTAGAGTACGTGGTGAACGGACATAAGTACAATTTGGCCTACTACCTCACAGACGGTATTTACCCAAAATGGTCGACATTTATCCAATCTATCTCACTGCCTCAAGGTCCTAAAGTGGAGTTGTTTGCTAAAGTTCAAGAAGCGACCCGAAAAGATGTGGAGCGGGCTTTTGGAGTATTGCAGGCTCGTTTTGCGATTGTCAGAAACCCGGCTCTTCAATGGGATAAGGACAAGATTGGAAGGATTATGAGAACATGTATAATACTGCACAATATGATCGTCGAAAATGAGCGAGATGGATATACTCAGTACGATATTTCTGAATTTCAAGAAGGAGACGCAACCAGAAGCTCACAAGTCAATATGGAATATAGTACCGAAATGCCTACAAATCTTGGTAATGTGCTTGGTATGCGGAATCATATTCGCGATAGGCGTCTCCATGAACAGTTAAAATTGATCTGATCGAAAATATTTGGAACAAATTTGGGGATGTAGAATTTTAATTATTGTACTTTATGTTTAATCATGCAATGAATAAATTTTAAATTTTCTTATGTTTAAAAAAAATAATTTTTTTTAAGGACTCCTAAATGAAATCCACCATTGGACTGTTTTTTTGGGTTAGAGTCCTTAACTAATAAATAATTAAAAAAACACAAAATTAATTAACAATTTTGTAAGGACTCCACAATGGAAACCACCATTGTGGATGCTCTTAGACTTGGATCAAGACGAGAAAGAAAACCATTTAAAAAAACTCAAATATTTTATAATAAACTCCACAGATCTCACATTCTCCCATTCTGTGATGGAAAAGTCATGACAACAATACAGACTTGAATATACAGCAAAGTCTTTCACCTTAATCGTATTACTACTTTCTTTCCAGTTTTATTTCCTTGTTCATAGAAAAAGAACAATTTGAAGACTTAGTCGTATTACTACTTTTTTTCCAGTTTTATTTCCTTGTTCATAAAAAAGAACAATTTGAAGATTCATGGGTACTGGTTGGCGACGAGCATTTTGCACCACCGCCCCAAGAAAGAGTGACGCGGCGGCCCCGGATCTCGACAAGCAACACGCCGGCTACACGCCCAGCCCCAACCCTAGCCCAAGAAGCTGCGTGAAGCTAGCTTTTCTCTCCGTAGGAAGTAATCCGTCAACTCCCCGATCAAGTTCTAGTCCAAGGCTGAGTTGTAGGACAACGGATGCCAAGACTCCTGCTCTGACGACGGAGCAAATCCCAACACCAAGATCGGCAACAAAGTGCCCCAGGCTATCTTTGAAAGCCAGGTCGAACCCTTCCTCGCCTCGGTCGCCGTTAAAGCTTTCTCTGTTCCGTAACAGCTTCAAATTCCGAGTAAGAAACAGATGGAAGAAAATGGGTTACAAGTTAGAGAAAACAATCAAATCAAAAAATAATTTGTTTCTCACTTTTTTTTTTTTTTTTTTTGCAGAGTAATTGTGGGATATGTTTGAACAGCGTGAAAACAGGGCAAGGGACGGCGAAGTATACGGCAGAGTGTTCACATGTGTTTCATTTCCCTTGTATCACCGATTATGTCGGTAAACACGGCAAGCTTGTTTGTCCTGTTTGTAACTCCCTTTGGAAAGGCGCTTCTCTTCTTACTCCTCATCGGAAAGGAACGGAACCTCCCTTGGAAAACACCGCTCCCATCAAGGAGAAGCGTGTTGTTGAATCTTCTCCTACAGCAAAGCCCAGACCAAAGCAGTCTCACAGTTACGATGATGACGAGCCTTTGCTTTCGCCACGGTTTGTTACCATACCTGAAGCGGATGAGAATTGCGGATGTGAAGAGGAGACTGACGTGGCTCAGTTCAAGGGATTCGTGGTGGACCCGAGCCCTTCCTTTGCAGTGAAATCTCACGAGATTCAAGCCAAGGGTCGAGATTTTGGAAATGTGCAGGTGAGCTTGTTACCTGAATCTGCCGTTGTCTCTGTTGGGTGTGGTTACGAGACCCGAGCAATGTCTCTGCGGGTGAAGGCGCCACCGCCTCTAGCTGTAAGAGGCGGAGTAGGGCGTAGGCTTTTAGATCCATCCCATCGTGCGCCGGTGGATCTGGTGGTTGTAGTTGATGTAGGTGGAACCATGAACGGTGCAAAACTCCAAATGATCAAAAGAGCCATGCGGCTTGTAATTTCCTCTCTCAGCTCGGCTGATCGGCTCTCTATCGTCACTGCTTCCTCGACTACTCCGAAGAGACTCCTCCCACTTAAGAGAATGACAGAGAATGGCAAACGCTCCGCTGGAGTGGTGGTGGATGGGCTCCTTTGCTTTCAAAGTTCTAAGATAAGTGATGGTTTGGAAAAAGCTGCAAAAGTGCTAGAGGATCGTAGGGAGAGAAACCCAATCGCTAGCATCATTCTCTTAAAGGACGGTCAGGGAATTTCGAGTAGAGCCAACAAAAATCAAAGGTCCACAATAACGCATGTGGGGTTAACACGCTTTGCTCACATAGAGGTCCCTGTTACCGAGTATGGCTTTGGAGAGAGTGGTGGGTGCAGCCATGCCCCTGTCGAAGAGGCTTTCGCAAAATGCATAGGAGGCTTGCTTAGCGTGGTGGTTCAAGATCTTAGGATCCAATTTCGAGTTGGATCAGGATCTGGACCATGTGAAATTGCAGCCGTTTATATATGCAATGGACAACCCACTTTGGTGAGCTCGGGTTCTGGATCAGTCCGGCTTGGGGACCTATACGCCGGCGAAGAAAGAGAGCTTTTAGTGGAGCTTAGGATCCCATCCACGGCCAGCATGGCTCACCAAGTTCTATCAGCTAGAGGTCTCTATAAGGACCCTTCGACGCAAGAAGTTGTATACGGACGAGACCAATCACTCCGCGTTCCCCAAGCCGTAAGATCATCTTCTCCTAGTATCGAACGGTTAAGGAGCCTCTTCATCATGACACGGGCGGTTGCCGAGTCTCGAAGGCTGGTAGAGTACGGGGAATACACAAGCGCACACCACTTGTTAACGTCAGCGCATGCATTGCTTGGGCAATCAAGAACGGGGGAGGCAGCGGAGTTTGCCAAGGTAGTGGAGGCGGAGTTGGTGGAAGTCCAGTGGAGGAGGCAGCAATTGATTGAATATCAGAGTCAGCACCAACAACATGTTCAACGGCGGAGAGTGAGCGAAAAAGACACGAAGATGATTTTAGTGGACGAAAACGGTGAGCCGTTGACTCCCGCATCGGCCTGGAGAGCGGCTGAGAAGTTGGCCAAGGTCGCTATGATGAAGAAGAGCGACTTGCACGGCTTTGAAGATGCTAGATTTTAATTTTATGTTTTTCTTATTAAAAACAATTTATTTTGAGAGAGAACAAATAATTTATTCTGAGAAGTTGAACAAATGTTTTTCTTATTAGTTTCTCCATGGAAATGAGTTATTTGGATGAATTTTATGTTTTTTTTTTTCAGATGAGTTTATAAATAAATTACAAATCTACTTCTATTTTGATTTAATCATATATTTGATATTAATTTTAACTATACTAATTTTTATTACTTAGTCTAATATATATTTACACTAAAATTAATTTAAAATTAGCATTTTAACATTTATAAAATTTTATTTCATAAATATTTTTAATTTTTTTATTAAAATTTACATTAAAATTTAACAAAAACTATAATTTTTAATTAAATTCAAAGTAGAAACTCAAAATTTGAATAAATTTCCAAACAACTCAAAGTAGAAATTCAAAGTACATGTTGACAAAAAAAAAGAAATCAAATTTTATAAAACTGTAATTTAAAAGATGAAAAAACAACTGCAAAAGCATTATGTACTCATTGTTATATTAAAATAAGTTTCCAATGTAAATAATATAATCTGAATTTTTTTTTCTCCTTGACTTGTGCACCCAATGATCTTTTTCTGTTAGCTTTTGGTCTACGAGAAGATGAGGGACCAACGGTTCTGGATTCAGCTGGAACATTGGTTTCTTGAGTAGAAAGAATTCGTTTATATGTAGCATCTGTGTTTTCAGCATGACCATTATCATGATCCATATCTAAATCATCTTCACCTTGCTGAGCAGTCCATCTTTCACCTCTACTTATGTGAACCGTTCCAAACACCTCCATCAAGTCTATATTTGTTACTGCCTTTTCTTTAAGACTTCTTGATGCAGGCAATTCCTGAAAAACAAATACATTTATGAAGCTCAATCAATACCAAATAGAAAATTGTATCCAAACACAAACATCACCTGACAAAACAAAATAGCTGATTATGCTTCACACAACTCATTCCGCCTGTAATCCGACATGTCTATGCACCCGGATGAATCATAACCAAGTTCGGTTCTCTTGTGAGTCAGCCGCTTAAAATGCTCATATTGCTTCTTGCAAGTAGCATGTTTGATCCCAATTTTTTTTTCCAAAAATGCCTTTTGTGACATTTCCTTTCAGCTTCTCTTTGATTCTTAGTTGTTCTTAATTGGAGATAGAACCGGATATGCAAGAGTCTTTGCATATACATATATTTAATAGTGGAATCAAACTAAACTAAAAAAAACATTCAGTTAGAAATATATTTACATCAGTACCAGGGACAGAGGTCATTGTAACAATTATCTAGGAGCCGGTACCTGCAATAACACAACACAATGGTAAAAAAAAGATTACAGCTCGTATAATAGGAGTCTCAGTCCAAATAAATAAATAATTTCTTGTATTAAAACACAACAATATCAGACATGCACACAATGCAATGGAACTGAAAAACCAGACATAAATAATTTTCTTGTATCAATGTGGTATTTACACAACGAGGATTTACTATATATGGTGGAAGTTAAGATACATAACTAAATACATATATACATCACTGTCTACTGAAAATGGAAGTTGTAACAGGTCACGGAAAATGAGGTTTCCTTTACACTTTTTTTTTGAAACATTTTTTTTTTTGGAAACACTTACAAACACAAAAATATAGGTAAGAACTACACAATGGAATGTAAACTTACCATCAAACAAGATCATCACATGTTCCATTGTCAAATTCTCACACGGTGTACTAGATTCTCTGTAAACAACAAAACAGTGCACAACAATGTTTCAAGCTAGGATGGTTCACTCCAGTCACTTGCTATAATGGCACTCACGCAAACATCAACTTAAATAAACTATATGCACGTGGGATGAGAATGTAAGTGACCGTCTGGTGTGATTGTAACATGAAACATGGCACTCACGCAAACATCAACTTAAATTCAACTATACTACTTTCTAAAGCTGAAACTACGTAAGGTGGTGATACAGTTGAGAAAACAGAGAGTTTTAATGTCCTTGTCCTTTTTTATTGCTATGAATTCTTTTCTGCTCAGTAACCTCACTCCCATAATATCAGTAGGTATTAAAAGTTTCAAAAATTTGGGACAATTAACTAAGATTAGTTTCTCTAGACAATTAAACGCAAGTGATTGGGTGAGTTGAAGATGCATGCTGCAGACGAAGCTGAAGTAGTTCATGAAGTACGACATGAACTACTGGGTGAAATGCGGGGTCAAGAGCTGAGCAAGAAAAGGAAAGAGCCTTTAATGAAAATGTGAAGAGATTTATCAAGGCTTGGGCGTTAAGGAAAAGAAGTGGAGAATAAGCAACCGATGGAGAAAATAAGAAGGTTGTCTTATTCGCTGAAACAGAAAATGGAAAGTTTCCATTAGGCAGTTTTTAGGGTTTTCTCTCTAGGTATAAAGAGGGAGTCGACTGGGTTGTAGTCGGCTAACACACTGGGTGAGCTTTTAGCTAGATAGAGTTTTGTTAGTCCGAGTAAGGTGAGACAAAAGTTTTAAGAGTTAGAAGCAATTCAACGACTGTGGTAAGTCTTGAATTGGTTAGGCTAGTCAACAAGTCAAGGTGTTCTTGAGCTTGGTTGAGAATTGCTTTTCAAAAGAACTTGTATGTGCTTTTAAAAGGATTTATCTAGTCATATTTTCTTGGAAAGATAACTTGTGCATTACTGTGTGTTCTAGTTTCTGCATTGCACTACTATTGCGCTTACAATTGGTATCAGAGCATGTACTTGTGTTTTTCTTAAACAGGTAAGGATCCTGCGGAATGGACAACTTCAAAGAGTTAGTGGCACACTCCAAGGTCATCTTGGAAGTAGGAAACTATGGGTTCTGGAAAGCCAGAATGAAGGCGACGATCAAAGGTATTGATCCACTTGCGTGGAAGGCAGTTGAGTCTGGGTGGAAACACCCTGTGGCAAGAGGAGAAGATGGTACATATGTACCAAAATCAGAAGAACTGTGGACCGATGATGAGAACAAGTTCACCAAGTTCACCAAGTTCAATGCAAGAGCACTCACGGCCATCCACTGCAGTGTAGCAAGGAAACAGTTCGAACTGATTCAGAGATGTGAGTCAGCAAAAGAAGCATGGGACATTCTTCAAAGGCATTTTGAAAGAACTACGAAGGTCTTGAGCTCAAGAAGAGACATGCTGGATACTCGGTTTGAAGATCTGAAGATGGACGAAAATGAATCAATTGCTGACTTCAGTTCCAAGCTAAGCTCATTGTCTCAAGAAGCCCTCACACTAGGGAAGAAGTACAAAGAGAAGAAGTTGGTGAAGAAGTTCTTGAGGTGTCTTCCTGAAAGGTTCAGAGGTCACAAATCAGCTATGGAAGTTGCTCTCAACACTGATGACATAAGCTTCGATGAGGTAGTGGGTATGATGCAAGCTCATGAGATGGAGCTAGACAGTGGAAAGAAGGTAAAGGGAATTGCACTAGCTTCGGTTGAAAAAGATGAAGCAGGTGACGATCCAGTAAGTCTACTTGTACGGCGATTTGATAGAGCACTCAGAAAAGTTGAACAAGGACAATCCTACAAGAAGTTCGGCTCAAAACCCAAACCTGCTGAAGCTGAGAAGAATGCCAAGAAATCGGATGTGAAGTGCTATGAGTGCAAGGGATATGGCCATGTGCGAACTGATTGCCCCACAGCAAAAAGACGAGAGTTTCAATGCTTTGGATGCAAAGGGTTTGGTCATACTCAAGCTGAAATGCAAAACAGACAGCAAGAAAAAGAAAGAGAAATCGATGATTGGGATCAACGACAGTGACTCCAACAGCGACAGTGAAGAGGAGCTGAACAACTTTGTGGCATTTTTGGGTATCACTGAATTTGAGTCCGACTCAGAAAGTGAAAGTGAATCGGAGAAAGAATTAACCGAGAGCTACCGAGAGATTCGAGAGACGATACTAAGACTTGGAGCTGAGAATATAGCACTTGAGAAAGCTAAGGAAAGTCTTGAGGCAGAATTGGAGAAAGTTCGTCTGGAACTCCAAAAGGAGACTGAGCTAGCTAAGGAAAGTGTGAGTCTGATGAAAGAGAAACTAGTTCTTGCCAAACAAGCTGAGGAGCTCAGACAGGAAGTGATTGCTGAGAAGAAGATAACCATTGGACTACAATCAGAGCTAGATCAGCAGTACAAGAAGATCAAGATGCTTACAGGCACTAAGCAGCTGGACAAGATTCTGTCTCAAGGCAGAACAGAGAACTCTCACATGGGGCTGGGTTACACTGGAAGATCAAACCATACCACAGGTGTGACCAATTTCGTATCTGGAGAATTTGTTCATGCTAAGGAAACTGAAACAAGAAGTCCTCCAATACAAACTGGTGGGTGCTACTTTTGTGGGAATGTTGGCCATTACAAGCGGTTCTGTCAGAAGTACCTGGAGAAGGTCAGACAAGTGTGGAATCAACGGAAGTTCTAGAGAATTGGGAACACAAGTCGAGTATGGATGAAGAAGGCAGACTTGTATTCTTCAACTATTACCAGACCTGACTTACGATGTAACATGGCCTTGGTTACAGAGGATGATGATACAGAAGAACCATGGTATTTTGATAGTGGTTGTTCAAGGCACATGACGGGTAATGCTGAGTACCTGAATAACTTGAAAAATGTGAAAGGTGGGAAGGTCATTTTTGGAGATGGAGGACAAGGATCTATCAAATGAAGAGGTGCTACAAATGATAGTGAACTACCTAAGCTGGTAAACGTGTACTTCGTTAAAGGGCTGAAGGCTAACTTGATCAGCGTAAGTCAACTGTGTGATGAGGGACTCTCAGTTCTATTCACAGCGAAAGAGTGTCGAGCCATCAACACACATGGGGTAACGATTCTGCAAGGGATAAGAGCCGGCAACAACTGCTACATGTGGGAGAAGAAGACTAAATGCATGAACGCCTTTCCTGCCCAATCCTCACACGACAATGTTGAACTTTGGCATCAACGACTAGGCCACATGAACCTGCGTAGTATGGCAACTCTGGTCAACAAGAACTTGATACGTGGAGTACCTCGACTTCAAATAAAAGATAAGATCGTGTGTGGAGCTTGCAATCAAGGGAAACAAGTGAAGGTGCAACACAAGAGGGTTCCTGATGTACAAACCTTGGCACCATTGGATCTAGTTCACATGGATCTAATGGGACCAATGCAAATTGACAGTCTTGGAGGGAAGAAGTATGTGTTTGTACTAGTTGATGACTTTACAAGATTCACATGGGTCAGATTCATCAGAGAAAAGTCAGAAACGGTGGAGAGTTTCAAGATATGGGCTCTACAGTTGATCAATGAGAAAGGAGGAATCAAGAAGATACGCAGTGATCATGGAGGGGAGTTTCAGAATGAACTCATGACTCAGTTTTGTGAGAAGAAAGGGATTGCTCATCAGTTCTCAGCCCCCAGGACACCACAACAAAATGGTGTAGTTGAGCGAAAGAACATGACACTGCAAGAGATGGGCAGGGCGATGATACATGGCAACAAGATACCTCAAAGGTTTGGGCTGAAGCATTGAGTACTGCATGTTACATCATCAATAGGGTGTATGTGAGAAAAGGGACCACGAAAACACCTTATGAAATGTGGACTGGTAAAACACCTAACCTCGGGTACTTTCATGTTTTTGGTTGCAGGTGCTATATATTGAATGACAAAGACTACCTAGGGAAGTTTGACTCAAGAAGCGATGAAGGCATCTTTCTTGGTTATTCAGGGACTAGCACAGCGTACCGAGTGTTCAACAAACGGTCAGCCACGGTTATGGAGTCAGTGAACGTGGTGTTTGATGACTTGTCGGTGATCAGCTGGGAGGATCATGAATCTGATGAGGAGACAGAGACACCAGAGATCAGAACAAGAGAAGAAGTAACTGAGACCACTGAACCAGAAGGTGATGCCCCAACCGAAGTACCTCAGCAAGTACATCGTAATCATTCTGTTGACGATGTAATTGGAGGGTTAGATGAGGGACGAAAGACTCGCGGCAAGGTGATAAACTTCAGGGAGATGGTCCAGTTCACCTGCTTTTTATCCTCCATTGAACCTAAGACACACAATGAAGCACTACGTGATGAATACTGGATTGTGTCAATGGAGGAGGAACTAGAGCAGTTCGCAAGGAATGATGTGTGGGAACTTGTGTCCAGACCCGAGGGAGTAAATGTCGTGGGAACTAAATGGATCTTCAAGAACAAGACTGATGAGCATGGAGAAGTGGTTCGTAATAAGGCACGGTTGGTGGCACAAGGGTACTCACAAGTTGAAGGGGTAGACTTTGAAGAAACATTTGCACCAGTAGCTCGCCTTGAGTCCATCAGGTTGTTCTTAGGAATGGCATGCATCCTGAACTTCAAGGTGTATCAGATGGATGTGAAAAGTGTGTTCCTGAATGGGTTCTTGCAAGAAGAGGTCTATGTGGAGCAACCAAAGGGGTTCGAAGATCACACTCATCCACGACATGTCTACAAGCTGAAGAAAGCATTGTTTAGTCTTAAGCATGCACCTCGAGCATGGTATGAGCGTCTTACCAGCTTTCTAAAAGAAGGGGGTTACATCAGAGGAAGTGTAGACAAGACCCTGTTCTTCATGGAGAAAGATCAGAACATTATCATTGTTCAGATCTACGTGGATGACATTATCTTCGGGAGTACTTCACAGCCGATGGTGGATGAGTTTGTGAAGAATATGACTGACGAGTTTGAGATGAGCATGTGTGGAGAGCTCAAGTACTTCTTGGGGCTTCAAGTAACTCAGTCCGAGAAAGGAGTATTCATCTCACAGAGTGCTTATGCCAACAATCTCGTTAAGAGGTTTGGACTTGAGAACAGCAAAATCGCACGAACTCCAATGAGTACTTCAGTGAAACTTGCAAGAGACGAGGCTGGTGAGGATGTTGACCCAACCTTGTACAGAGGGATGATTGGAAGTCTACTATACCTTACAGCCAGTAGACCAGATCTCTCCTTCAGTGTGGGAGTGTGTGCGAGATACCAAGCCAAACCCAAGGTGTCTCACTTGAATGCAGTCAAGCGAATCATCAAGTATGTCAAGGGAACTGAAGGCCTTGGAATACAATTCGCCAAGAATTCCAACAAGAATCTGGTAGGATACTGCGATGCTGATTGGGCAGGATGTGCTGATGACAGGAAGAGTACGAGTGGAGGCTGTTTCTTCTTGGGTCACAATCTCATATCATGGATGAGCAAGAAGCAGAATTCTGTATCACTGTCTACTGCAGAGGCCGAGTACATTGCCATGGGAAGCTGTTGCACACAACTGATTTGGATGAAGCAAATGTCAGCTGACTACGGAATGACGTCTGGACCCTTTCTGGTACACTGTGACAACAAAAGTGCAATTGATATCTCAAGGAATCCAGTCCAACACTCGAGGACAAAGCACATTGACATACGCACCATTTCATCAGAGAATTAGTTGAAGACAATCAGGTAGTAATTGAGCATGTTGTTACTGATTTACAGTTGGCTGATATCTTCACTAAACCCCTTGATCTTAATCGATTTGTCACGCTAAGAAATGCCATTGGGGTATGTAACCTTGATTGTTGAGTCAAGTGATGCAGGGTCTGATACAGGTGCTAGTTCAGGAGGTACATATGATTCAGATTATGTCTGACACTTGAGAACGCTGTGGAAAAGAGCTACCTGTTGTACCGTTGATCCTGCTGAGAGGTACAAGTTTTCACGTGTGTGAATGATCAGAATACCCGTAAAAAGCAACATCGTCACCTCACAAGAAAGGTGAAGAAGCTCAAAAAAAAAGAAAAAGAAACAAAAAAAATGGGGAGCACTCACACACGTTGAATAAGGAAGTGAAAAACTCACCAAGATTGATGAAGGTACAACGGTGTGAAAGCTATCCATCAGAGACTATTAAGACCACCAGATCGTACAATCTAAGAGTCTCATATGTGCAGTCTGAACTAGGTGCTGAATCGGCTCAAGCACAACATGTTCTAAAAGGTACAAAATCAATCTTGTTTTCAAAGACCTCATTCAAACTAAGGCCAATTGTGATCTGTGACATGTGCTTAATTGCTATACTGAGAGTCTAATGATGCATTATGATTCGAGAATGTGGTTGCTTAAGTCTAATGAGTTTGGATGAGAGAAATTAAATGTGCAGGTTCAATATAGTGCAATGTACAAGTACAGGGACTAGATGTGCAATTTCGGATAAGTTGGTTGAGTTTCCCTCTTAGTGGAGATAGTGGGCAAAACCCTAAACGGTTCTTTATATACTTCAAGAGATTCCACCTCTCCACTTCCCAATCGAAAACTGATCTTATTCATTTCGAAGATGAAGCACTCTAAGAAGTCTGCTGCCGCATCCTCCTCAGCAAATCCATCAGTGCATGTTGCGTCTAAGTCAACTCGGCCGCATCTTGCTGACGGATAACCTGAACCATCTCGTCCTCTTAACGATCAGCCAATCGCGACAGCTCATCCTGAGGTTACCGAGGAGCTCGAGTCTTTTAACACCGCAAACGAGAAGACTCAGTCTAAGGAGAGCGATGAACATCAGGGCACATCGCACCGAGTAGATGCGAATCTTGAGACACCTACAGTACCTAAGAAAGCTGCTGTTCCAGACGACACTACAGCAAAGTCCTCGGTTTCTCCAACTGCATCTGAGCCAGAAGAGAAGCACACCGCTTCTGGATCAGTGGAGGAAACAGAGGAACAAGAGGAGAAAGAGGAGAAGGACGACGAATCTCGTGAGGAGGTGGATCTGGTCTTGGCAGTCGCCAAGAAGGCCAAGGAAGCGGTGGAGTTGAGTTCCACATCTGAAGGTACCCCACCGGCTAAGACAAGGAAGAAGCGGGTCTTGGAAAGGTTGGGCCTTCCAGCCTCCAAAAAGGGTAAAACCGGAGAAGCAAGTGCTCCGTCTCAATCTCAGTTTCTGCAACCAGAAGATGCAGCAAAATCTCCTACTCTGGCGAGAGAGACCTCTGTCTCGGAGCGAGTGAAGTCACGGAAGAAGGGAGGTCACAGTCCTTCACCAACTCCATCAGCTGACAAACAGAGGTATGATCAGTTTGTAGGCCGTAGCTTTCTGCCTGAACGAAGTGTAGATGTTGAGGAACCGGATCAGTGGGGCTATGTTGAGGTTATCAAGAAAGGGGGTATGGTCTCGACTGTGACAGCTCTTGTGAGCTATGTGGAACAGGTGGTGCTGAGTTCTATGCGGGTCTTCCGGAGGTGAAGTTGGAAGATGATGGTGGTGAGGTTGAAGTGAAGGTCAGGGGAAAGGTATATCAGTTTTCTCCCGCAGTTATCAATGAGTACTTCGGCCTATCTGAGTTGTCTGAAGAAGAGGCGTTGGAGGAAGAAGCTGCGGATGCTGTAACAGTCACTGAACTAGCTGAGTTCTTGACCGAGAAGACGAAAAAGACATGGCACAACCTGACCACCACTGATCTCTCTCCACGCTATGGTGCTCTCATGATCATTGCTGCTCACAACTGGATTCCCTCCACACACAAGACACATGTCTCAGTTGACAGAGCCAAGCTGATCTACAAGATGGCGCACGGTGTGAAGGTTGACTTGGGGAACTTGATCTTCAAGCAGATCATGAACCTGGGAGTGATTCAGCGCAAGGACTCACGGTGGCTGATTTTCCCTCGCCTCATCATGGGATTCTCCAGAAGCAACACTCTCTTCAGCCAAAGAGTGGTGAGAAGGCAATACGTCCTGTGGCGTATAAGAAGGACAAGAGAGTTGGAGAAAACTATGAGCTACTCAAGGCTAAGACAAAGGGTAAGGGAAAAGCGGCACCACCTCCTGCTCCTACCACGCGTTCAGCACGTCCTCCGCCTGCTCCAACACCTCCAGCTTCAAGTGGCAGGACTGGTCCTCGCAGGGTTTCTACAGTTGAGCTGGGCACGATCACTGTTCCTCAAGGGTTGATGACTCAGGCAGAGCTTCAAGAGGCACTTCAGGACACGGCCAAGGCGTTGCAAGCTCTGACCGATGTAGTGGTTGACCTTTCTCGTGCTGTGTCTGGTTAGCTCACCTCTCTCTTTACCTTCCTTGTTCTTAATTTGTGATTGGTTTTTAACCTGTGTGCTCACAAGCAGGGGGAGAAGATTGAGATGAAGGCAATGATTGTGGGGGAGCAATGTTGTCGCTTCACTTTTGTTTTCTGTTTGCATCGTACTTACCAGTTGCACCATTTGCTGCAACTGGATTTGATTTCCGTTTAAGACAATTCGTAGATTATGGGGGAGTACTTATGTGTGTTATTTTCTCTTGGAAATGTATTAAGTATTTGAACCCCTTAATTTATGAAATCTAAGTACGGTTTGCCTTCATGAATTGTTCCTCCAAGTTGTGTTTGTCTGTGTGTGGTTGTTTGACTTCATCTCAGGTACTTGTGAGACGCACAGATTAAAAAGGGGGAGATTGAAGATGCATGCTGCAGACGAAGCTGAAGTAGTTCATGAAGTACGACATGAACTACTGGGTGAAACGCGGAGTCAAGAGCTGAGCAAGAAAAGGAAGGAGCCTTTAATGAAAATGTGAAGATATTTATCAAGGCGTGGGCGTTAAGGAAAAGAAGTGGAGAATAAGCAACCGATGGAGAAAAGAAGAAGGTTGTCTTATTCGCTGAAACAGAAAATGGAAAGTTTCCATTGGGTAGTTTTTAGGGTTTTCTCTCTAGGTATAAAGAGAGAGTCGACTGGGTTGTAGTCGGCTAACACACTGGGTGAGCTTTTAGCTAGATAGAGTTTTGTTAGTCCGAGTAAGGTGAGACAAAAGTTCTAAGAGTTAGAAGCAATTCAACGACTGTGGTAAGTCTTGAATTGGTTAGGCTAGTCAACAAGTCAAGTTGTTCTTGAGCTTGGTTGAGAATTGCTTTTCAAAAGAACTTGTATGTACTTTTAAAAGGATTTATCTAGTCGTATTTTCTTGGAAAGATAACTCGTGCATTACTGTGTGTTCTAGTTTCTGTATTGCACTACTCTTGCGCTTACATGAGTGACTCAAACAACAAAACAGTGCACATGATAAGTATCAAAGGGTATACATTCGTAAGAAGAAGAATGGAGGGAAGGAAAATACTTTAGTCGATACAGAAGGTCTGGAAAAGGAGGATTCGGGAGATAAGTATCTGATAGGAGTGGAGGGTTCGTCTATTAATGAATAACGACGGAAGGAGAAAATACTCGGAGTCGGTGAGAGGGTTTGCCGTTATAGCCGTTAGAGAGCTTTAAATAAGAGTATCGTATTGTATTGAGTGGGGAATGCTTGATGTTATTAGTGATCTTAGACGTGATGAGTCTGAGCTCAAGTTCGTCATGAGAACTTGAGATCGAGCATTCATATTCAGATTTGTATTAGAGAGATACTAATCGAATTGTAATCGTTCTTCAATCAATACAAAGAGTTTCCGAGTACTAAGAGTTTACAATATCGAAAATCTATCAGCACATCAATGTTTCAAGCTAGACGTAAGACTATAGATTCATCATCTCAATAGCAACTCACAAGCTAAACCATCAATAATGACAGGAAGAAGAAGCAAGGTTAAAGCTATTATCTTTCATGAAACCCATTAACAAGCTTGAAAATCAAATACATCACATCATTAAAGTGTACATAGCAACCTAAAGTGAGTCTAAAACTATAAAACAAAGCAGATAAATTTAGCCTAAAACTATGAATAATGAAGTATAGTCTCAGCAAACTAAATGTTACTCTTCTGTCAGGTCTCTAAGGTCGCCTCAATCTCCACCATTAACACAGAACAAACCAGTATCAAGCATAAACACAAGCAAATCCGAGAAACAAATAAAACCATCACTGATCAGAGAAACTTCAAAAAAATAAGCAAAGTAAATCAGAGAAACAAGCAACTCATAACTGACAAGTAAACGCATCACTAATCAGATCTAACATCTACCAAACTTGAGAGAGAGAGAGAGAGAGAGAGAGAGAGAGAGAGAGGGATCCTGGCGAGAGAGAGACCACACCTGAAAGAGAGACTACGTCGACCACGATGAGAGAGAGAAAGAGACCACATCGAGAGAAAGACAGAGAGACCACGGCGAGAGAGAGACGACGGTGAGGCGACCTCAAGCTCCTGTCATGGAGAGAGAGAGAGAGGCTGGAGAGGGATATCAAGCTCCTTTCATAGAGTTAGAGAGAGATTGACAGTTGACGGCACATAGAATGAGATACGAGAGTAACATATGGGATAATTAGGTTTATAAACTCTGAAGCTTATGAGGGGTAAAATTGACATTTTGAAATTTTGACTAAACCATCTCCAGTCAGATGGTTCAATTCGGTCCAACCAGCTGATTTTTAAAATCAAACCTAAATTCCCAATATTCATTTAGATGAGCCATCCGGATGAGTTGTACTTTTAGTGTCTAAAAAAAAACTTTCATCTCCATCCAGATAGCTCGTCTGGATGGAGAAACGAACAGCCCTGTACTAGTTCCAATGCGAAAAGCATATTTATCTCTAAGAAAAGTTCATTCATGGAGTTTTCTTTTCGATTACGTCCCAATAAATTTTTCGTTTTGAATATTGTAGTAGAATTTAATTCATGTGGTGATCCGTAGTTTTCATTCTTATACTTTAGTTCTTATTTATGTTTATAATAAATTATATTTCCTCTATTCCAAAATAGATGATATTTTGAAGAGTTTTTGATGTTTCTAAATACATGATGTTTTAATATTTTATATTATTTTTAGTTTTATTGAAAACTGTGTTACCAATAATGTTTTCTAAACTTTTAATGATTGAGTAAATTAGTTTTAGTTTTATATTTTTAATACTACTTTTTAGAAAAAAGTATGTTTTAATTCTTATGTCTTCAACTACAAAGTCATCTATTTTGAAACAGAGGGAGTAATAAATACAAGCTCAAGTGGTTGATTATTTCCAAAGTAGCTTCTCACGAGCCGTATGGCACTCGGGCGACACTTGTTCACTCATGTCAGATGTTCATTCTAGTTGTGAGTAAACTTCTCGGTTTCCTTTTTATTTGCTCATTCAATTTTCTTATTCCTTCACAATTTGAGAGTCCATCTAGTTTACGGTGAGATTTAGAAATTGAAGAAATTTGTGTATAAACAATACCTATATCTATATGTCCCCATCGTTCTGATTCGAGCGGAACAACATCACACAACTCATCCTGTAAAACATGTTAAGTTGTTAGTACGTTTACTTGCACGGATGAAATCATCTAGGCAGCTCTTTTATGAATGAAATCAAGAACCATATGCAGATAACACTGTAAACAGACCTCATTAAGCATTTTGTTCATTTCATATCTAGCCTCAACATTGCCTTTGTTATTGCTGCCATTTTATATCTGGAAACATCATATAACCTTAAGCGAGCAATGTAGATTGGCGGGAAACACAATCACAAATTCTACTATGTGTACTACCTCAATGTATATGGACTCTATAGCCAGGGCCATAAGACGACCATGGATGAGTCTTGAACAAGCTTCTTCACCTTTCATCATTGCCTTATATCTAGGCTTGCATTAAAATAACGATGGCTTTTGGCGCCATGGCGCTAAGCACCACATAGCGAGGACCTCAACGCCTAGGGACCCCATTTCCAGGCGAGGTACACAAAGCCCTTGCTTTCCCTCGCTTTGCCTCGCTTTTGTGATTTGCCTAAAGCGTCAAAAGTGTCTCTTTGTTATTACCTATAGGAAACAAAAAATTTGATTCAAAATTGTACAATATCCGGTTTGATTCAAGACGGTATAGAAAGAATATTTAGTGTATCAAAATGTATATCATCTTTTCACGAATTAGGCGTGTAGAGGAAGTTATCCAAAATTCCACTAACCTAGGACACAATCCCACTAACTCTTATTTGTCTCTTATATAATAATCCTTTAAACCTTATGTTAAAATCATTAGCTCATCTTCTCTTCACCTTACGGCAGTAGCGTATCATTTGCAAGGTTTTAAGTAGATTGGTAACTCTCTTCTTTACTACAATAGCTTCTTCTGTTATTTATGATCATAGGATTGTCTCGTTCCTTGTTTATATCATACCTTCTTCTACTTAAGTCAGTAGCTTCTTTAATATAAGTTAATGATCATGTTTTTTTTATATCATAGCTTCTAATTTCAAGTTTATTTGTGTTGTAGTTTTGATCATTTCTTGTTTATATCATAGCTTCCTGTCATTCCATGTATGTCTATGTTGTAGTTGGGATCATATCTGACGCTGGAGCTGGATCATCTCAAAGAGGAGGGTCTAAAGGAAAAAGATCCGAAGGAGAAGGACCACATGTGAATCCGGGAAGGAAGTATGGAACCATTGTTGATAAGAACATCAATCATTGGAAGTGTATCTTCTGCTACAAGGTATTGAATGGTGGAGTTTCACGCCTGAAAAAAAATCTAGTTGGAGGGTTCAAGAATGCAAAGAAGTGTGCAATCTGTCCAAAGCATGTCAGAGTTGAGTTGCAGAACTACATGGTTAGGAAAGCTGAAGAAAAAGCGGCTCTGTCAATGCAGTTTCAGCCTGCTTTGCATGAAGATGATGTGGAGGACTTGAATGCTGATCAACCAAGACGAAATACTTGCAAGAGAAAGAACCGTGGGCCTTTGGATAAGTTTATGATGTCACTGCCTCCAGACATCATGAAAGGCAGAAAGGATATGAAGGGAGTATTTGGAGCTTGTGACAAGGAGCTAAGAGACAAAGTGTGTGGAGGCATAACAAGGTGGTTTTATGATGCTTGGATTCCTTTTAATGCTGCTACACCCGACAGTTTTAAGAAGATGACAGAGTTGATTGGGCAGTATGGTAGTGGGGTTGAAGCCTCCTTCAATGTACCAGCTCCAATTCTCTTTACTTCAAAAGGAAGTAGCAAACGATGAAGCTCAGCTGGTCAGTTACAGGGAGGAGTGGGATGTGAAAGGATGCTCTATTATGTCTGATGGATTGTGAGATTCTGTGATGCAGAAGAACATAGTTAACTTCCTGGTTAAGTCACCAAAAGGTTATGTTTTCATTAGGTCAAAAGAGGTTTCTGAAGTTGTGAAAGATGCTACAATGCTGTTCAAGTTACTTGATGATATGGTTGAGGAAGTTGGGGAGATGAACGTGGTTCAGGTTGTCACTTATGATGCCTAAAATTATGAAGGCTGGGAAAATTCTTGAAGCAAAACGTCCACATCTCTTTTGGACTCTTTGTGCTGCACATTGTCTTGATTTGATGCTGGAGGACATTGGAAAGATAGCGATAGTGATGAGAGAAATCAAGAAGTTCATGTTTATTAATGCTTACATCTATTGCCGTGTTCCACTTGTGAACATGATAAGGAGGTTCATAGAGCAAAGGAACTTGCATAGGCCGTCTGTAACAAGATTCGCCACTTCCTTCATCACCATGACTCAATTTCACCTTCAAAAAAGCCAATTTGAAGAAGATGGTGGCCTCAGAGAATGGAACCATTCAAAATGGCCTAAGGAAGCAAGAGAAAGGAAGCTGAAGTAGTATATTCTCCAAAAGAGCTTCAGGAGGAACATAGCTTATGCTCTGAAGCTAACTTGTCTCTTACTGAAGGTTTTCCGAATGGTTGATGGTGAGAAGAAACCACCAATGGTACATCTATGCTGCTATGGATTGGGCAAAAGAAACTATTGCTAAGAGTTTCAAATGGAAGAAGGAGAAGTATGAGAAGGTCTTTAATTTGATTGAAAAAGGCTGGGACTGCCAGCTACATCAACCACTACTCGCAGCAGGTTACTTCCTCAATCCAGCTATTCATTATGCCCATCCTGATGATGTTTGTTGTGAGGAAGTGGAGACACGATTGTACAACTGCATCACAAAGCTGGTTCGAGACAGTGTTGTTCAAGACAGGATCATGGTTGAGCTTGAAGTGTTTAAGAATGCAAGTGGGCTCTTTGGTATTCCCATGGCTATTAGGCAAGGGAAGATGAAGTCACCAGGTAAAAACTCTTTGTTTTCAGCTTTGCAACATTTTATTTGCAGCTTGAAGTGTTTAAAAATGCTAGTGTATTCTTTGTATATTTTAGTAGCTGATTGGTGGTCAACTTACGGAAGCTCAGCTCCTAATCTCAGAGATTTTGCTGTCAAGGTGCTTAGTCTAACATGCAGTGAACTGGATGTGAACGAAATTAGGGAGTTTTTCAGCATATGTCTTTTATAGTCTCTAAATTTACATTTATCTCAAAGCTATTCATATGTATGACTTAGTTCAACTATAAACAGCTACATACCAAGTGAAGGAACAAATTACCTTAAAGCTGACTGAATGACATGGTGTTTGCCAAGTACAATCGTGCGTTGCAGTGTAGGATGAAAAGAAATGACGCAAAGGATCCAATTTTGTTGGAGGAAATAAATGATAGCAATGAATGGTTAGTGGGGAAGATGGATGGGAACTCCTCCAATGATGAAGATGATACTTTCATCCATGATCATGAGGAACTGACTTGGAGTTTGGTGAGTGAAGCAGTAAGAGCTGAAGAACCAATCTACCCCACTAGAGGAGGAAATAATCCTAGTTCGGTTAAGAACAACAAAGGGAAAAGAATAACAACTGTTTCAACTCAGAGCAAGCGCTATGGTCCATCACCTTTTCATTTGAAATTGGTTGATGAAGATGATGACGTTGACGGGGAGTTAGGAGAGGAAGGTTTTGGCTATGAGAAAGATTGGAATATGAGGAGAATGATTCTGAATCTAAGTAGAGATTTAGCTCAAATTGGTGTTTTTATTTTCTTTTAAATTTGGTGTTTCCATTTAGTATTTTCAGTTGGTGATTTTCTATATGAATCTTTGAGTTTTATTACGGATTTGGTGTTTTTTGTTTCTTACATGACTTAGCATTCTTATGCTTACATAATACATATATATGTGGTTTTGAAGATTACCTTTTTGTTGCAGGTAGACAAGGCGATCGCCTCGTAGCACCATGGCGCTAGGCGCTAAGCTCTCACCTCATCGCTTCTTGTTGCCACACGCCATTTCAAACATAGTATCCAAGTAAAACTAAACTCAGTTGATCACATAATACGCAAACACAGCTTTGGTCGCCATCATATCTGATATCATCTACTTTACTGCAATTAAATTGAGAATCAGACAAATGCTAATGAAGTAATTCTCAGCAGAACATACTGAAAACTTCACTTCAGATTAATGAGTCATTCTTCATATCGAGGAACCAAATAAGCTAACGCAGAATCAAGTATCAGGATCTACACACTGTACCTTCTTCTCCCTTCTCACACCATCTGCTGAATCTAAAACCGCCTTATTGAGACTGCTTTTCAGGATCTCCCCATGAGTTTGACCTTCCATTTCTTTTTGTGTTTCCTCTACGGCAAAAGCGTTTTCTTTCTCTCTATATGAGGATATTCTTCTCTAATGTAATCATAACATAATACACAAAGAATCTGAGTAGTGTATTAAAAAGCAAGGCATCAAGCAGCAATCAATAAAGCACCAACTTTCACTCTATGCAAATATAGAACACAATCAAATCTAAAACCTAATGCTCATCACATCATATATATGGTCTAGATCTCAGAATCTATATGAAGCAATAACAATGAGAAGAGATTAAAACTCAAAAACGCGAAACGATTCTCATAAATTTAGAATCAGTGGCTGATCAAATCGTTGAATTCTAAACTAACACATCGAAATATTATAGCATCAAGAAAGCAATCCAATTCCTAGGAACATAATGAAGAACCTTCCAAATTTATTTGAAGAATGCATATTAGTATTATAGATCCAAATCTCGCATACCTTTGCGAAAAAAATTTGGCGTCTCTGATCTCGAGAGAGATGTGCGGTGCCTCCCTAATGTTAAAAGGGTTTGAACTCAGGGAAAATTGTTTTTTGTTTTGCGAAAAACATAAACATTGTCCCATATGGCTTAATCCCAATGTGTAATTGTCTCATTAGGCTAAAGTAATTCGATTTGTTCATTATACCCCTAGATTAACTTAATTTAAAATTTTAAACTAAATATATATGTTTTTTTAATAACAGCTAAGGGGAATATTCCCAAATTATCAAGACCCTAAACCATTTTCTTCTCTTTCGACGTAACCACCTCGAGAGTCTCCTCTATATCACCTCCGCGTCTCCTTCTTCTCATCAAACTCAGAGCCGTCCTAAATCGCCTCCTCCGTCTCCTCCGTCTCCTCCGTCGGTCGGAATCTCCTTGATGGCGTCCTTCTCTTGTCTATATTGTCGGTAAGTTCCTTTACATTCAAGAGATATATTTCCTCGAAATCAGAATCACTTAGTTTTGGAAAATAATGAAACTCTTGTGAACAAAATTTTGTAGCACGTGTATTGGAACATAGTGTTCAAACGCTGTTACATGTAGCATGCAAACAGGTTATGTTTCTGTACATTTAATCTGAAAATTCCTCGGTTTCTTAATTGTAACTAACATTATGATATATGTTGGTTCAGAGTTTGGTTTACCTGGTTCAATAAAACAATATATGATTTTTGGGTAATCATGAGACGTTCTATTTGATCAAAGTTGGAAAACAAGAAGAATCCTTTTCCAGAAAAGAGAGATACAAGGTGATTGATACATATCTGCTATATTGAAACCCTAGATCCTACCGTCAATCAGTTGGTCTGTTTTCCTTCCCCCTTTTCTCTTCTGTTCTCCTCTCTTTTTATAGAGCGATCCCTCTCTTCTTGCTTGCCCTAAGTTTGTTTTCCCTAAAAGACTGAGCTCAAGGATTAGATTCTCATGGGCCTTTTTGGGCTACCGAAGGAAGCTTGGGATCAATCGACCGAAGAAGGGGACACATAGCTTCGCCCATGCCGTTCTCGGTCCAGATGCTATCAATCTGACTCGGGACCGGGCCAACACCGACAGGCCTATCGGTAGTAATGGGCCGAATCTTTGTTATTGGATGAGCTTTGTTGGAGGTATGAAATTCCTCTCCAAAAATAAGCCCCCCTTTAGTTCACCAAGCAGTGCTTGCCCGGTTTGATGGAGTAGCGAAAAATAAGTCTAGACAATAACAAAATCGGCCATGCCTCGGTTGGCATGTCGTTCGTCTTTCAATGATCCTCTCAGGGCTGGTTACTTGGCAATCTTCTCGGATGAGGCGAGTCATCTGATTTATTTGGAACATTATTTGGGTTCTTCGAGAGTCGGTCGGTCTGGTTGGTTCGACCGGTCCAGTTTGCTGAAAACCAGTCGTCAATATCTGGTTTTCGCAGGAAACAAGGCGTTTTTAGGCTTAATCGGCCTGATAAGCCTAATCATCACTCTGTCCTCGAAGCACGTGTCTCCTTTGCTATAAATAAGGAAATCACTTCTGTTACTTCTTCATTTTCTTAACATTCCCAAAAAGGTACTCTCTCTCTCTCTCCCCTTCTCTCTCGATTTCCTTTTCTTTATCATTGTTCTTCGAGTTCCGATTTGCCACCGCCGATCTTCAACTTTTCCGGTTGTATTTTATTTTCCTACGGTTGTGCGCATAATGTCTTCTGGTCAGGGATAATACTCTTCGTCTGAGAAAGGGAAGGGCATCTGGATCGCCCCGAGTCCTCCCAAGGAGACGTCGGACGGCCTGAAACTGCTAGGTTCCGCGGTTTGGGGTCATCGCAACGTCTCCAGTGATGCACCCCTTCTGAACCAATATTGCACTTGTGATACTAAAGACCTTCTTCGGAAGGATGGAGATGGGAAATTTTCCGAGGATGCTGATTCGGAGACCAACCGTAACGAGACTAGTTCTTCATCTAGTAGTGAGATTCGTCGTCGTTCGCCTAAGAAGGAGCTTGCTTGGATTGAGAAGGGCGAACATAATTTGAGTATCGTTGTGGCCAAGCGATGTATCGAGATGCCAAAGCCTAGCGGGCAATTGATTCCGTCCACTACTATCGTAACGGGACGATTGAGTAGTTCCTAGATCTTTCACTGGAACTTTCCCGACCGTCCGTAATAGAAGGTCAAAACTGGGATGATGTGCTCCCGACGTGGTCTACTCTAAAAGGTGTCTCCGCATTAATGAAGGAGGCCCAACCAACGCCCGTGGACTCATCTATTCGGATATCAATATGTCCACGAGTCTTTTTTTGGAAGGGACTCCAAACTTTGGTTTCCCATCCCGCACCTCATCACTTCCTACTACGTTCGGTGGGGTGTTTCCATGACTCAACTGATGAATGGGGCAATTCAGTCGATGTCGCCCTGATGGTGAAGGCGGCAGAGATAGACGTGTCGATGACCGTCTGTGTTTTCGAGGAGATAACACAAACTCAGCCGAGACAAAACGGTTTGCTCGCAGCTCAAATGCGATCAGGGATCCACATCCTTACTGGGCATCCTTCAAAGACAAAACATTGGCAACACCACTATTTCTACATCAGGGCTGATGAAGCAGCTTTTGATGAGCCGTCGGGCAATGACTTCCGCGTTCTATGGAGTCCTCATATCGGTAGTTAGCTGATGCCGATCGAACGTTCACTCATTACTGGATATAACCCTTAACTTTACTTCTCTTTCTTGCTGTTATGAATCCAAGTACCATCGGGTATCCCGGAACCTTCTGGGAAGACGTTCCAAAGATAGTCATTCTCAGCCAGCATAAGTGGAGCGAATTCGATCAGAAAAGGATTCGCCGTCAATGACAGAGGACTGCCAGAGGTTATTCCCTTTTACACTCTCCGACCGGTCGTTCGACCGATCGAGTTTTTACTGACTAAATTCACTCTTCTTTGTTTTTTTCAGTCGATTGGTCGTCACAACTCCCTTGTCCGGATTCTAAAGGAAAAAGGTTAAAGCTTCCTTTGATGGGAAAAATTCCAGAAGAATACCCGAAAGCCAAAGAATTGAGAGGACGCAGAGGGAGATGGATCGCCTGAGACGAGCATGCAGTCACAAAGCGTTCCTCGAGCGGAAGCGTGTTGAGGCCAATATGCTATCGAATTGAAATCGTCGATTCGAGAAGTTCAGGAAGTATATGGCCGATCGAGACAAACATGAGGCCAAGTTGTATCTTCATAGCCAAGTTTCTACGATGGTGGGGTCCATGGATCTTCTGGAGAAGTGGGGCTTAGAAGTCCCCAAGAGACTTAACGACATCTTAGTCACTGACGAGGCCATGTATAAGAAGGAGGCGGAAGAGACCAAAATGGAAGACATTACCGAGCATGATCTCACCCTTTCTCCTCTTCGCTTGGAGCCTCTCCACGGTTTCGATCAGTTCGGGTAAAACTTGGGGGTGATCTATCGGGCAGCAGCCTTAGTTATTCGATCTCTGAGTCACGAAGGAGAACGTGTCCCTATCATCCAAGACCCTCAAGATACCGATCAGTCGGAAGATCTGGGCATGATGAATCCCTCGATCCATCCCTCGGGTGCCCACAATGCTGAGGATCCCTTGATTGCCCCGGTAGAGCCTACCCTCGCTGCTCATATGCAACATGCTTCCATTGAAGATCCAGCCAGGCCACGTCCGGTCGATCAGCTTCCTGAGCAAGAGTGATTTCGTCTCGTTGTTCTTTCTTTTAGGCCTTTTGTTGTTCTCCCGGCATTGGTACGCCTTGTTGTAATCAAACCTTTTTAAGCTTCATGTTGTATTCGCATTGTCGATTTTTGTGGTTGCTTAATACAGTCTTGTTCTATTCATTGTTTCTTGTTCTGATAGCCGTGCCAAAATTTGATTTCATTGGTTTCTTCCCAAATGTTCGGTTTGCTCGAAAGCTTCATGGGAGAAAATACGAATCCAACCGCTCTTCTCCTCTTCTTCTTTTTTTCCGTATTTTACAAGTATAAGTGAGTTCGGTCGGTTGGAGCAATCCTCCAAAAGGGTCTATTTAGCAAGACGCAGCCCCCAGTCTCATTGATCGTGGAGTGAGATGGGCCACGATCCCTCAATTATCGCCCTAACGGAAGGCAATCGCAGAGGCAATACCTCACTGTGTTTGTTTGATTTATATATTCTTTTTGTTGTTACGGCTTCACCGGTGCTGGGTTGCCTACGTACCCCCATAAAGAGGGATCAAGCCATTCATAGTTCGGTTGGTATGAGCGGAACATAGTCATTCGCCTCGTAGATGAGACAAAAGTGACGCCAGGTTATTCGCTCAGTTTCCAGGAAAGTGCCGCGCGCTGTTGTGAGGCCTAACGAATGTGATTCGTTGTCGTTCGTTCGACGCTGGGCGAAAGTGATGATTAAATCATTCGGCTGACTCTTTTTTTTACTGGTTGGTTTATCTTAATGATACCATCGAAGATTCGAGGCGTTCCACGTTCTCGGTAGTGATTCCTTGGCTGATGTCTCTAATCGGCATACTCCGGGTTTAGTGACTTCGATTATCTTATATGGGCCTTCCTAATTGGCACCGAGCTTATACGCCTTGCTTTTCTTGATGTTTTCAAACACTCTCTTCAGGACTAAGTCATTGACCTGTAATGGTCGCTATCACACTTTCTTGTTGTACTAGGCTTCTGCGAGGTGTTGGTAATTCTGGATCCTGAGTAGGGCCTGATCCTGTCTTTCCTCAATTGCGTCAAGTGCGTCAATCATTATCTTTGTCCAGTCAACGTTTTGAGGAATTTTTGTTCGACGAAGGATGGCTACATTTACTTCGGTCGGGGCCATAACTTCGATTCTCTAAGACAGAGAGAATGGTGTTTGTCCAATCACGCTTCGTGGGGTCGTTCGATGGGACCAGAGGACCCCGTCGAGTTCATCCGCCCAGTATCCCTTTTTGAGGTCGAGGCATTTTTTTATCCCGTTGATGATCGTCTTGTTCGTAGCCTCGGCCTGACCGTCTCCTTGCGGGTAACGGGGTTTCGAAGTGTTCAGGCAGATTGCCCAACCTTCGCAGAAACCTCTGAAATTGTTCGAAGTGAATTGGGCTCCATTGTCGGTGATTATTTCGTAAGGGAGAACGTTCCGACAGTTTACTTGTTTCCAAACGAAACTTTGTACCTCCTTGTCAGTGACCTGGACCAGCGCCTTGGTTTCTACCCATTTGGTGAAATAATCGGTCATGACAATCACGAATCACCGCTGTCTTCAGCTGGGCATTGGCCCGACGATGTCCATCACCCAACACATGAACAGATAAGGTGCTACGGTCATTTGGAGAAATTTGATCGGTGAATGGATATCGGGTGCGTGTCGTTGACATTTGTCACTTTTTGCATAGGCTTCACTGTCGGATACCATGGTCAGCCAGTAGTGGCCGAGGCTCTTAATTTTGAGGACCAGCGCTCGGCCGCCGGAATGGTTGCCAACTGCGGCTTCGTGAGTTTGCGCCATTACTAGGCGCGTTTCCTCCCCGTGGTTGCAAGTGAGGAGCACCTTATTCGCCATCTATCGATATAGTTTATCGTCCATGACGATGTAGTGGGAGCTTTTTTCCTTTAGTCGGCCTGCCTCCCACTTGTCGTTCGGCGTGATTCCTCTGGTCAAATACTTGATAAAAGGGGTTCGCTAAACGGGGAGTTCGTCAGCTTCACAATCGATTGGTCCGGAGACTTCCATTTCGTCGGTGTATGTTATTGAGGCGACGGCGAGGCTTGTTTGACCAGACAAGATGCTTGGTTTGTTGATAAGCTGAATTTCAATCGTTTGTCGCACTTGGTCAGATGGGTTGCTACCGATTGCTACGAAGGCGTCTGCGCAAACATTCTAGCCGCGCGGAATTCTTGTCAGTTCGAAAGAATTAATTTCTTAGGTGTGGTGCTGTACTAGACGGAGGTAAGGGTTCATCCGTTTTTTTTGCATCATAGCCACCCCTGAACTGGTTGGAGAGCAATTGAGAGTCGCAGAAAGCGTGAACGTGTTTTGCACCAACTGCTTTGGCGAGTCGTAACCCGGCGATAAGAGCTTCATACTCAGCTTCATTATTAGATGCATTGAACCCGAGTTAGAACGATTGTCGGAGAACTTCTCCTGTCGGTGATTGCAAATGAATACCAATGCCTGATCCCTTGACGGAGGACGACCAATCGACATATAAAATCCAGTAGTTGTTCGGCAACACAATGTTCTGCTCGAGCTCTGGGGGGAGTTCGATGATGAAATCGTCAAACACTTGGGATTTTTCGGCTGGTTTGCTCTGATAAGTGATATCGTGTTCACTTAATTAGATTGCCATTTGGATAGACGGCCGGATTGATTCATTTTTTGCATGATCGTTCACAGAGGTGATTAGGCAATATGACGATCGAGTGCGATTGGAAGTACTGTAGTAACCCGTCCGAGGGGGTAAAATGGTCGAGATCGACAAGTTGGAATTTGGAGCCAAGCTTTTGGGGATAAAAGTTTGATGAGGAATGTTGAATATTGGTCATATAAAACTTAACATTGTTCGGAGAAAATGGAAGTGTGGTCGAGCATCAACCTGGTGGTCGAGTCGCGGGCAATAAGGATCGATCAGAAAATTTTAAAATACGAGATAGTCAAAGACAGGATCGTGAGTGAACCATGAGTCAAAATAAGATGCTCTACCATGTTAGACAATGTCTTAGATTGATCATTCGGACATTTTGGAAGCACGACGTTTTAGAAGCACGACGTTTCCGAAGCTCTACGTTTTGTTAGGCACAAAGTTTTTGCAAAACTTCGTAAAATATTATTTTGAACATCAGAATCAGGAAGGGATTTAAGCAGGACGGGAACTAAGCAGGATGGGAATTAAGTAGGACGTAAAGTAAGCATGACAGGATTGAAGCATGATGGGAAAACCCGAAGTTGGGCAAAAACCTAATTTTGGTATTATGCAAATTTTCGGGGAAGCCAGAGGCTCGGGAAATATTTTTCGTCAAGGTTAAGATTTATTTGGAGTTTATTAAATTTATTCATAGTATCAGAACGTGAGCTGAAAAATATTTGGGATTGATCACGGGTCGAAAATATACCAGATGGGCCGAAATCGCGCAAAACAAACAAGAAGCTCGAGGTGTCTTTATGCCTGTGGCCAGAACGTGATTTTTATCATTTAACCAACTGAGTGTCAACGCAAGAAGGAGGTGTAGCCGTGCATGCAGAAGTTACATGCAGCTTTACAAGCAGACGTATGAGGTGTCGCAGTATCTGCAATCTGCGCATGCGAACCGACATGCTGAAAGCATGCAACAGGGCATGTGTACGCCCATGTGTCGTCGTGCATGCGACCAGAAGCATGCGGGGCGACACACATGCGCTTGGGTGGCTCGTCCGTACTGGCTGGTGACGTCTATAAATACCCAGCTCCACTCTTCATTTTCATTCATCCCAGACACAACAAATACACTTAAAGACGTGGGTTAGAGAGAGAGAGAGAGAGAGAGAGAGAGAGAGAGAGAGAGAGAGAGAGAGAGAGAGTGAGGTGCTTTAGAAGTATAGACAATTCCGACGATCGAAAAACTGCCAAAAACTTCTACAAGACTCTCCAGAAGCTAAAGAAAGTTCTTTCCGAGTCCTGAACAGTCCAAGTTAGTTTCTTCATGATCAAGCAGAGGTTCTGTCCAAGTCAAGGTCAGTCCATTCCAGTCCATTCAAGATGTTCATCTTGGGTTTTGTCTAAGTCCTCTTCGATCAGCCAACTGCTTATCGGCATAGAAAACTGTGAGTTGGTATTGCTTGAGTTCCGTTTGGAATTTAGGATAGATTGGTTAGTGAGTTGATTTATGTGCATTTCAATTGGAATTTAGGATAGTTTATGGTTATGTTTGAGTTCCACTTGGAACTTAGGATAGTTCGAGTTGCATATAGAGTAGAATGCTTATGTTATTGCATGATAGAGTACTTAGGGTTATAGATTGAACCGGACTCAGTTTAGCACATGCTAAGCTGAGATGATATGGAATTAAGATTGAGTTAATAACCTGACTATGACTAGGCTGCACCATGTTTTATATTCTTTCTTGTTGATATGGTTGAGTGCAGGTTCCTGTTATCTCTAAAGATAGTTCCGTAGCCTGAGGCCGAACTATCTTGGTAATGGTTTGATTGAGTTGATTGCTTGTTAGATTAATTAAATGCTTGCTTGTTTAGTTAATATTATTGATTGAGGTTAGTCAGCTCTTGGTGAGGGAGTGACTAACTGGTTGAGTTGTTTATCTATGATATTGTTGTTTAGTTTATTATATGTTAGTACTAAGGGTCTTAGGCCATATAAGTCGGACTACTGGTACTATTGGTTAGTGTTGTAGAGTCGAGTCTAGTTAGGATGTTGAAAATTTAGCCTTTGGTTAGGTTCTGGATTATTTTTGTGTTGTGTGTGCCGACACCATGTGCGTAACCCGCTCATGCTAGGCATGTTTAGGGGTGATTAGTGTTTCCTCGACCTCATACCCAGCTGGTTCAAGGAAACCCCTTATTCGCTGGATTGGGAAGACTCAGAGAGACGGGATCATGGCCTAGGTATGAGTGTTACATGACGGTGTAACGTGGCAGTGACCTGATGGACTGTGGGCTGTCGCACGGTGACCCGATGGACTTTGGGCCGCGGTCGGTTGAAAGTTCCTTCTTCTGGCCTTTGTGGTAGGGAGATAGGATATTGGCGATAGAGAGGATGAACACAAAGTCACTAGGGCCCAGGTTAGAGTGTCGTGTCAAGATAGAGTGTCGTGTTTAGTAAAGGGTTATGGAACCCTAGAGTAAGTGTAGCACTGATATACGGTGTTACGAGTTAGATCGAGTCGTAGTTAGTGAGTATCCTATTATTGTGATTGGGGTTGGTTGATTTCCTTGCAGGTTTCTAACATTGAGATTTAATTCCGGTTTTGGTACCAGATTAGGCTTGGTGTTTCATTAGTTATTGTAGACCCGAAGTTGGCTGTTATATTATTTGAGCGATTGCTTATGAAGGGTGGTGGATGTTGAAAGCTATGTGGAGTCATTGATTGGCCGATCATGTTCTTATCTGTTTGTTGGTCTACCGGTTAACGATACTAAGTGTCTAACACTACATGAGTATTGAACTCAGGCATATATATGGTTAACTAGGGATTGGTTGTTGACTTTTTTCATGCAGGTTCCCGTTACTTAAAGTTGGATCAGGCAAGAGGCCAAATCTAACTTTGTAACGCTTTGATTAGATAGAAAATTGTGATTGCTTATTTAGTTTCCGCTTCGATTGCATACTAGGGCTAGATTGAATGTTATTTTGGATTGTCAGGGTTAGTTTATTTGTTGCGGGTAGATGCCGCCAGCTCACTGAGTAATATTAGGTTACTCACCCAACTCCGTTGTCCTTTTTGCAGGTAGCTTTAGTAAGGATGATCGGATAGCTCGGTGCTGGACGTTAGGACCACCGGAGTAGATTTTCATGCCTTTTGTATACGGTATTGTGTTTTATGTTTAGTTGGCTCGATTTGGCATTAGGCTGGACGCCATTTTTGAATTATTATTTCAATGTATGGATCTTTCTTGAATCAATAATGTAAGTGTTTTATATGCGCATCATGAGTACTCTGATATTTGACTAGTCCGGTCTAACGGAACGTTAGGTCTTGGTACGGGTTGTAAAGCCTTAGGCCTCGATCTAATGGAACCGTTAACTCTAGGTACGGGTTGCAAAGCCATAACCCTTGATTTAGCGGGATGAGTTAGTGGATGAACTGGTCTAGATCACGAAGTAATTTCTATGACTCTGACTGGATTGTCGCTAGACCGTCACGTAGCGCTTCTGGACCATGGTTTTGGGTTGGACGGTCAGTCATGTTCTTGTTTGATTGTTGGCTGGCCGGTTGGCTCATCTCTAACCTTGGCGTTGGTTGTTTTATCGGTCATGTTCTCGTTTGATTGTTGGCCGGTGGTTCGACAATATGTCTAGGACGGTTCGGGGGTGTTACAAGAATGGTCGGAGCTTTCTTGCCACAGTGATGACGGCTAGAACCATTTTCTCTAGAGTAGAGCACCAAAATTCCGCGTCCGTCATCCTCTTGATGGTATAGAAGATCGGTTTCTGTTCTCCGCGATCCTCCTTGACAAGGAAACTACTGACCGCTGTGGGTGAGACTGCGAAATAAAGATAGAGTGTGTCTCCTTTGTCGGGTTTGGACAGTACTGGTGGGATGGTGAGATAGTGTTTGAGTTGGTTGAACGACTCTTCACATTTCTCGTCCCAGACAGACTTCTTGTTACCACGTAACAAGTTGTAGAAGGGAAGAAGACACTAATCGGTCGAACACAAGATGAATCGATTGAGGGCTGCCACCCGACTGATTAACCGTTGAACATCACGACTGTTTTGGGGCTTGGTAGGTCCATGATGGTGGATATTTGCTTTGGATTCGCCTCTATTCCTCGCTGAGTCACTGTATACCCGAGGAAATCGACAGACATGACTCCAAACTTGCATGTAGTGGGGTTGAGCTTCATGCCGTATTCATTAAGAGTGCAGAAACACGCTGTCAAGTGATTAAGGTGGTCGGTCGCCACGCGAGATTTCACCAGCATGTCATCAATATATACTTCCATGGTATCTACCAGTCGGTCGGCAAACATTATATTGACTAGACGCTGGTAAGTTGCACCCGCGTTTTTGGGCCCAAACAACATGACTTTATAGTAGTATGTTCCCCTAACCGTGATAAATACCGTTTTTTCGTGATCATATAGATGCATGGCGATCTCGTTGTACCCCGAGAATGCATCCATGAACGTCAACAGTTTATTGCCGGCTGTTTATTCAACGAGGCGATCGATATGAGGGAGAGGGAAAATGTCCTTTCGACATACCTTATTCAAATCGGTGAAATCGACACAGATATGCCATTTACCATTCTTCTTTTTGACCGCTCCCGGGTTGGCCAGCCATTCAGGGTATTTGACTTCTGTGATAAAGCCTGCACTGAGTAGTCATCCGAACTCATCGTTAACTGCTTTCGATCACTCGGATCCTAGCTTGCGTCTTCTCTACCGAACAGGTTTGAAAGTTGGATCTACGTTGAGCTCGTGGGTTGTGATGGAAGGGCTTATCCTTTTCATGTCAGATGTTGACCAGGCGAAGGTTGAGGTGTTGTCCCATAAAAAGGCAATGATCTTGTCCCTTGTTGTGTCAGGTAGATAAGCGCTGATCTTGATTGTCTTACTATGGTCGTTCTCATCGATAGGAACCTCAAGGATTTCTTCCTTCAGTCGCAGGAGCTTCTGGGTCAGCATGGATACCGCATTAATTTGGGTGGGGGTCCGTCGGGTTTTAACTTTGGCGACAAGAATGTCGCGAGCTGCAGCTTGATCGCTTCGAAGGGTGACAATCCGACCGTCGGAACCAGTGAACTTAATGCACTGATGTAAGTTGAGGGAATGGCCTTCATCGCGTGTATCCAAGAGGTGCCGAGGATGGTGTTGTATGGCGTCTTCAAGTCTATGATTGAGATCTTAACATTTTATACACGCCTTGTGCGTGGACTCGTAGCCTGATGGTGTCGAGCATCGTTTCGGATGACATGTTGAACCATGTTAACGTTCGCACGGAGGGTTTAATGACCTGAAGGTCGATGCCAATTTTATCGAGAGTTTCCTTGAAGATGAGGTCGACAGAAATACCCCTATCTATGAGGATTGTAGTGACCTCACACTCTCCGATCCCAATTTCGACGAGGAGAGAATCGTTGTGGGGCATCTGCATTCCTGCAGCGCCTTCAGCGAAGAATGTTATCTCTGGGTCGCTTCTTGGGAAGGCAGGCCACTACCGAGCGATGATGGCTCTCCGCCAAAATTCCTTGACGGACCGAACGAAATCATCACAAGGGGTGACCCTTCGATGATTACATTCAGTTGTGCCGATTTTTCCGACTGCATTGCTTTGGCTCTATTCAACGTTGCCCGAAGGTCTGAAGTGGATCCGGGGACGAAGTAGGTGCGGGTCGGTCAATGGCCGACCGATTGAGTTTGATGCGCAGATCAGCCACTTTAGAGTTGATTACCGAACGAAGGTCACATTTTCTAGCATTGACTGAATGATGGACGTCCGTCGCATTCACCCTCCCAAGTAAAGTTATCGATCGTTTTCCGAAGGTCGGTGGCAGTGGGCTGAGTCATCGACAACATAGTTTTCTGTTTGAGTGAATCGCGTAGGTCTTCACTTGTTTTTAAATCGACCGGCTGCTCTCCGTCGTGGCTATTCGAACAAGACTGGGTAATTTCCATTTGGTGATTCTCGATGGAAGGGGAATGACGGGTCATTCTGATCGCGAAGATTGTTCGACGGGATTTTGGTTTCTCCTCCTTAGAATCGGATTCGTCACCCTGCGGAGATAAGGCGACATTGCCGTTGGATGGGGAATCGTCCGTCTGATCGTCTTGTCTTTTCTTTTTCTTGTCTTTTCTCTTGCTCCAGTTTTTTTGTTCTTGGCTAGCTTTTTTCATGGAGGTTCGGGGTTTACGATCCCGTTCACGAACGATGCGAGGAGGGCTTCTTGGAGTTGCTTGTACTCTTTAGTATCATGCCCTTTGGTTTTATGGTAATCGCACCATTTGTTCGCATCGTACGAGCCGTTCAAAGGATTCTGACGAGCGATTTGTCTCTTTCCTCTGGCATCCAGCGTCCACTTGTTCTAGCCTGGCCCATGGACAGCCATCGCAGGATCCAGTTGCTCGTCGTTGAGGATTGTGTTGACCAGGCTCTTCTTCTTATCTGCCATGCTATACGGTGCGTGCTACCGAGGCTAATAATGTGTCTCAGACGCTTTTAGGGCTTGCTTCAGCTCGTGTTGCCTTTTGATGAACAGTCACTTATATTCTTCCATCAAGATGAAGTTTTTAGAGCGGTGAAGGGCGTCTTGTACCGATGTAGTGGGACTAGAGTAGAGGTCTTTACGAATCTTGGAATGTATCACAATGGCGTTTCGTAGGGCTTCGATTGTGGTGTGATCTGGGACGTGAACTTTGGAGACCACTTGTTTGAACCTTTCTGAAATCTTGGAGGATTTCATTTGCCGGTTGAGACATTTTCCAGAGGTCCGCTGAGGAGGTGCCTTAACGGGTGAACATGATGTAGTGCTTCAAGAATTGCGCCGAGATATCGTGTAAGTTGTTGATCAAATCTTCGGCCAATCGAGAGAACCAGGTGAGGGCTGGGCCGGACAAACTTTCAACGAAGAGCTTGCAGAGACCCGTATCCCTCTCCTTGTCGGAGAAACGGGTCCTTCCCATCGATATGTTAAGTCCGTCTAGGATGGTTTTGTTAATAGTTTTAGTTTGGCCGTTGCCTTGCGGGTATCTGAAAGTTGTCTTGGTTAATCGTATCTTCCATTTTTTGCAAAATTCCTCGAATTTGGTCGAGAAAACTGAGATCCGTTGTCTCTTACGATCTCGTGTGAGATTTCGTGTATGCAACTGATATTTCTCCATACGATGCTTTCGACTTGGGCGTCCTTAATGCTCGCGTATGAATTTTCTTCGACCCATTTTGAGAAGATATCTGTTAAGACTAGAAGGAAGTGTTTCTTTTTAGATTTGTGAATGGGGCTGACAATATCCATTAACCACCTCATGAATGGGTATTGTGCCGAAATAGATGAGAGAACGTCCGTGGGTTTATGGATTGTTGGTGTGTATCTCTGTCATTTTTCGCATTTTCAGGCGAATTTCTCACAATCTCTGATCATCTTTGGCCAATAGTAGCCATGGCGTTTTATTTTGATTGCGAGGGATCTTCCACTAGAGTGATTTCCACAAAACCCAGAGTGGACCACTTCCATGATTTCTAGGCTTTGTCTCCTTCCGCGCATGTCATAAGTGGTTCAGAGAATAACAACTGTAGATTTCTTCGTCTATTAGGACGTATCATGCAGCTTGGCTTTTGATCTTTCGGGCTTCCACCTTCTCTCCAGGGAGCGTTCCATCTATGATGTATGCTAGGATCGTTTCCATCCATGGTTTATCGGAACCGTATTCAGATTATCATCGGGTTGGTTTTCAACTTCGTTGATATCATCATCTGGCAGGTTGATTAATTGTATGATGACCGGTGGCCTGATGCTTGGGTGCTCTATGAATCATGCACTCCAAGGGGAGTTCTACCAAGAAATCAGCAAGTACTTGTGATTTTGCACAAGTTTTTGTTCGATACTCAATATCTTATTCACTCAGCTCGACCGCCCAATTTGCTAACCTCCCTGATTTACTAGGAATGTGAAAAATTGTTCACAATGGGAATGAGGTGAGGACTACTATCGCTTGTGACTAAAAATATGGTCTCAGTTTTGGTGTCGACATTATGACGACGAGCGCTAGTTTTTCCATTAGAGGGTACCGTGTCTCGGATTTTAATAAGGTTTTACTTACCTACAAAATTGGTTTTTGCTTGCCGCGTTCTTCTTTGATAAGAATGTCGCTTACGGCCGTCATTGATATTGCGATATACAGAAACAGAGGCTCCCCTTCGACAGGTTTCGCGAGAACTAGGGAAGTGTTCAGGTAATACTTCAACTGGTGGAAAGCTTTTTCGCATTCGTCAGGACACTCGGATTTTTTGTTCCTTTACAAGGTCTTGTAGAAGGATAGGCATTTGTCTATTGATCGCGAGACAAATGGATTAAGTGTTGTGACTCTCCCGGTTAACCTTTGCGCTTCCTGTTTGGTTCTCGGGGAACCCATCTCAATCAGCGCATTGAATTGTTTTGGTTTAGCTTCAATTCCTTGATATGTGATGAGGTATCCAAGGAATTCCCAAGATGCCACCACAAACCTAAATTTTGCTAGGTTCAGTTTCATGTTATGCAGATTTAGTGTCTTGAAACATTCTTGCAGATGAGCGATGTGATGTCTCTCTTCGAGAGATTTTACGAGCATATCATCGATGTAAACTCCATAGTTTTTCCGAGCTGCTCGGAGAACATGCGGTTTATGAGTCTTTGGTAAGTTGCCCCTGCGTTCTTGAGACCGAAAGCCATCACTTTGTTACAATAGGTCTCGCGATCTGTGATGAACGCAGTCTTTTCGCGATCTGTGATGAACGCAGTCTTTTCGCGATCATCGGGGTTGATCATAATTTGATTATATCCTGAGATGGCTTCCACGAAAGACAGGAGCTTATTCCCCGCCATTGTTTCTACCAAGCGATCAATTTGCGGCAGCGAGAAGCTATCTTTTGGACACACCTTATTGAGATCAGTGAAATCAACACAGACTCGCCATTTCCCGTGAGGGCCGGGCCGTACAAACTTTCAACGAAGAGCTGGCAGAGACCCGCATCCCTCTCCTTGTCAGAGAAACGGGCCCTTCCCATCGATATGTTAAAGGACGTCATTTGATCTGTCGGGTCTGTGTCGCTTGAGTACGAAGGAATGCAGAGTTTATTGGTCGGTTGAACCTTGACGTTTGTAATCCTTTTAGTGAAAGGATTTCGGAGAGTGGCGGCGAGGACTCGTTAGATCTCTGGAGAGGAGGTCGCCACGTGGTGTATTTTGGAGTGTACATCCTGCAGCAAAAGACGCAGCTCAGCAATCTGTCGGTCGGTGGAGGATTCGAAGCCTCCGTTTGGTGGTTGACGTGGCTGTTGGTACCGTCAGTCTGTTGGCCAACCACGGCTGCTGTTGGGTTCGTCGTGGCGAAAATCCTTTGTCATGCCGTTTCTGCTTTGCCAACGTCAGCGTCCAATGTGGTGAAGGCGGCGGCGAGTGCGGCCAGATGCTCATTGGTAACTCTGTTGGTTTTCTCTTGTCCTGCGAGATGCTCCATGATGTGTTGCATCACATCGCTGTCCGCTGGCATCGCGGCGTCCAGTCTGGGTGCGCAGTCAGCGGGGGAGTCGTTAGGAGGCATGTTGGTTTGGGAACGTTGCTTCACGGGCCCCATGGTGGGCGCTAATTGTTGATTCCGAGTTTAGTTTACCTGGTTCGATAAAACAATATATGATTTTATGGGTAATCACGAAGACGTTTTATTCTATTGAAATTGGAAAACAAGAAGAATCCTTTTCCGGAAAGGAGAGATACAATGTGATATATATAGATCTGCTATTTTGAAACCCTAGATCTTCCCGTCAATCAGTTGGTCTGTTTTCCTTCCCCCTTTTCTCTTCTTCTCTGCTCTCTTTTTATAGAGCGATCCCCCTCTTCTTCCTTGCCCTAAGTTCCTTTGCCCTAAAAGCCCGAGCTCAAGGATTGTATCCTGATGGGCCTTTTTGGGCTACCGAAGGAAGCCTGGGATCAATCAACCAAAGAAGGGGACACATGGCTTCGCCCAGGCCGTTCGATCGGTCCAGACGTTATCGATCTGACTCGGGACCAGGTCAACACCGATACACCTATCCGTAGTAATGGGCCGAATCTTTGTAATTCGATGAACTTTGTTGGACGTATACAATTCCTCTCCAACAATATATAGAGGACAGTGATTGCTTAGGAAACCGTCAGCTAACCTAGTCGTACATTTAACATATCGGTTGGTCTTTCATGATTACTAAGTAGAGTCTTGAACAAATTCTAGAATATTTGCTTTATTTGAGGTTTGGGAGAGTAAGGGATGCTCTTGAGTTAATCACTAGGTGTATTTA
The DNA here is from genome assembly GCA_905132765.1 of Moricandia arvensis. Taxonomy (NCBI): domain Eukaryota; kingdom Viridiplantae; phylum Streptophyta; class Magnoliopsida; order Brassicales; family Brassicaceae; genus Moricandia; species Moricandia arvensis. The sequence goes on from CAJHQP010000882.1 coordinate 90,502, forward strand.
TTGTTCTTTTAATTATTCTTTGATTTTTTTATGTACAACTTGTTTTCAGATATTATACTCAAAACCCGTTGCCGCTTTTACACTATGTAGTCTATGTGCATAGCCGGAGTTGGTCACCGTAAAACAAAGGTTAAGAAGATCACAAAGTTAGCACTGCAATACAACTTGGCAAACAAGGATATTTCATCTGTTTTGGTTGGGATGGGCTCTGTCTCAGAGATACATAACTTTCCTTTCAAAGTCCCCAAAGTGTTCCATATATATGAGAATTGGATTTAAGAATGGAACAATGTGTTCCTTTTGAATAAGGTAGAAGAAAATGTTGCAGCATTTACAGAGCTTGAAGGTTTGGGGATATACCAAGAAACTCCATTTGAGATTGAAGCTATTCTCGAGCCTGTAAAGATTCTGACTTGCCTAAGCGGAATCAATCACAAGTAAAAGTTGTTGGTTGTGTTTTTTCACTGTAAACTATGTTGTTGCTTTTTGGAATGTTTGATGTGTCAGTAATAATGCAAGTGCTGCTTGATATGATTAGTAAAGTTTCTTATGTATCAAAACATCATTCCATTAATTATTGATGTGTTCACTACTTCATCCAATGCATATGATTTCTAGAGTCTTAAACAAATACAAACTGTATCCACATTTTTGTCACTCCCTTTCACAACACTCTTAACAGCCCAAAACAATGCAGACACCAAAACCAGAGTATACCAATTTCCAATACAAACTCTTCTTTTGTGGCAATGCTCAATTTAATAAAATCAAAACCTTATAGGAAAGACATTAAATGAATGAAATGTGTTTATCACTTATCACAAGTCAGATATATCAATTTCGGATCATGTCAGAATCCGTATCCGTTTTGGTGTTGATCTCCTGCTCTTTTAGATCTTCTTCCTGTACTCGGAGATGAAGAGTATGAGCTGCTCGTGATTCTTCTTAAAAAAACCTTAGAAAAGTTTGAACTTGGTTTGAGATTCCAATGATCATTGGTGGACATTACGATGAATTGATCAACCCAATAGCTAGATAACTCAACTTTAAATCGCCATTCGTTTCTCCAAAACTAAAATCCTCTAAAACGATTCTCTATAACTCTTCCAGAGTGGAGCTCAATTCCAAAGCTAGTAACCTTCCCCCTTTTTTGTGTGTAAATGTCTGTCGCATGATATCCATTTTTGGGTTATACAGTGATAAAGTATTCACATTTAGTGTACTGCTGATTTTGTTTTTGAAAATATCGAGTTCAAGAGCAAGGATATTTTTTAAATGTAGGAGTATACGAGTATAGGTAAACGTACCCACTCCCACCCCCCTTTTGGAGAGGGGGACAGCTGAAATCGTCATGCGAAGAGTTGCCTACATACCTCATTCGAGGATATTGCCGCCTCGTATTTTAGTTGTGATGTGATTGCTTAGTGATAATATTTTTGAGGTGCATTGCGTTCCAGGTTTCTCGGAATTTTGACGTCTTGCATGTTAGCGATTTCATATGCGCCTAGTTGGACCATTTATGACTTTGTATGGTCCTTCCCAGTTTGCTTCGAGTTTTTCCGTTCTTCGTTCAGCGGTGTTTTGGAAACTTTTGCATAGGACTAAATCAATCTCTTTGAACATGCGGCTACATACCTTTGAGTTGTAGTACTTTGCGGCCGCTTGTTGATAGTTTTGAATCTGTATGATGGCCTGATCCGACACTTGTTGATGAGTTCGAGGTCATCTAACAGCATCAGTTTGTTCAAGTCCTTTCGTCATGGGAGTAGTCTTCTGTGTATCCGGGGAATTCGACTTTCGCCGGGATCATGTACTCTGACCCGTATACGTGGGCGAACGAGGTTTCTCTTGTTGCTCGTCTTGAGTTGTGCGATGTGACCATTAGACACCTTTGAGTTCTACTTCCCGTCGACCCGTCTTTGCATCTAGGCGTTTCTTAACTCCTTCTAAGATAGTTTTGTTAATAGTTTTAGTTTGGTTGTTGGCTTGCGGGTATCTGACAGTTGTCTTGGTTAATCGTATCTTCCATTTTTCGTAAAATTCCTCGAATTTGGTCGAGAAAACTGAGATCCGTTGTCTCTTACGATCTCGTGTGAGATTCCGTGTCTGCAGATGATATTTATCCATACGATGCTTAAGACTTGGGCGTCCTTAATGCTTGCATATGAATTTGCTTCAACCCATTTTCAGAAGAAATCTTTTAAGACTGGCAAGAAGCGTTTCTGTTTAGATTTGTGAATGGGGCTGACGATATCCATTAACCACCTCCTGAATGGGTATGGTGCCGAAATATATGAGAGAACCTACGTGGGTTGATGGATTGTTGGTGTGTATCTCTGTTATTTTTCGCATTTTCGGGCGAATTTCTCACAATCTGTGATCATCTTTGGCCAATAGTAGCCATGGCGTTTTATTTTGATTGCGAGAGATCTTCCACCAGAGTGATTTCCACAAAATCCAGAGTGTACCTCTTCCATGATTTCTTGGCTTTGTCTCCTTCCGCGCATGTCATAAGTGGTTCAGAGAATATCAATTGTAGATTTCTTCGTCTATTAGGACGTATCATGCGGCTTGGCTTTTGATCTTTCGGGCTCCCCCCGTTCTCTGCAGGGAGCGTTCCATCTGTGATGTATGCTAGGATTGTTTCCATCCATGGTTTATCGGAGCCGTATTCAGATTGTTCAGATTTTCTTCGGGTTGGTTTTCAACTTCGTTGATATCATCATCTGGCATGTTGATTAATTTTATGATGACCAGTGGCCTGATGCTTGGGTGCTCTATGAATTCTACGAGGGTTACTCTTCTGAGACAAAAATCTGAGCTTGATGCTAAGGATGCTAAGGCATCGACTTGGGCATTGTCCAAGTGGGAAATTTGGGTGAGAGTAAATTGATCTAAATCTTGAGCTAGGACCTGGACGAGTTTTAAGTATTAGTACATCCTTTCGTCCCTTGCTTCATTCCCGCTGTATTGGTTTGCTACTAGTTGAGAATCGCAGTATGCGTGGATGTTGTGTATCTTGAGACCATGAGCTAGCCGCAAGCCTGCGGCGAGAGCTTGGTACTCAGCTTCATTGTTTGAAGCATCAAAAATTAGTCAAAACGATTGTTCCAACACTTCCCCAGCTGGAGACGTGAGTCAAACCCCGATTCCTGAGCCTTGTTTAGATGAAGATCCGTTGATATGAAGGGTCCAGGTCAAGTTTGGTTCTTGGTTTGTCATTCTCTCCAAGGGGAGTTCTACCAAGAAATCGGCAAAGACTTGTGATTTTGCACAAGTTTTTGTTCGATACTCAATATCTTATTCACTCAGCTCGACCGCCAACTTTGCTAACCTCCCTGATTGACTAGGACTGTGAAAAATTGTTCACAATGGGAATGAGGTGAGGACTACTAGCGCTTGTGACTAAAAATATGGTCTCAGTTTTGGTGCCGACATTACGACGACGAGCGCTAGTTTTTCCATTAGAGGGTACCATGTCTCGGATTCCAATAAGGTTTTACTTACCTAAAAAATTGGTTTTTGCTTGCCGCGTTTTTCTCTGATGAGAACGCCGCTTACGGCCGTCATTGATATTGCGATATACAAAAACAGAAGCTCCCCTTCGACGGCTTTCGCGAGAACTAGGGAAGTGTTCAAGTAATACTTCAACTGGTGGAAATCTTTTTCTCATTCCTCAGCACACTCGGATTTTTTGTTCCTTTTCAAGGTCTCGTAGAAGTATATACATTTGTCTATTGATCGCGAGACAAAGGGATTAAGTGATGTGACTCTCCTGGTTAACCTTTGTTGTTTTTGTTTGGTTCTCAGGGAAGCCATCTCAATGAGCGCATTGATTTGTTTTGGTTTAGCTTCAATTCCTTGATATGTGATGAGGTATCCAAGGAATTCCCAAGATGCCACCACGAACCTAAATTTTGCTAAGTTCAGTTTCATGTTATGCAGATTTAGTCTCTTGAAACATTCTTGCCGATGGACGATGTGATGTCGCTCTTCGAGAGATTTTATGAGCATATCATCGATGTAAACCTCCATATTTTTTCCGAGCTGCTCGGAGAACATGCGGTTTATGAGTCTTTGGTAAGTTGCCCCTGCGTTCTTGACACCGAAAGCCATCACTTTGTAAAAATAGGTCTCGCGATCTGTGATGAAAGCAGTCTTTTCGCGATCATCGGGGTTCATCATAATTTGGTTATATCCTGAGATGGCGTCCACGAAAGACAAGAGCTTGTTCCCCGCCATTATTTCTACCAAGCGGTCAATGTGCGGCAGCGAGAAGCTATCTTTTGGACACACCTTATTGAGATCAGTGAAATCAACGCAGACTCGCCACTTCCCGTTTTTCCTTTTTACTATGATGGGATTGACGATCCAGTCTGGGTATCTTACCTCTGTTATGGATCCTACTTTGAGGAGTTTAACAAATCCATCGTTGACCATGGTGGTGCGTTCCGGTCCAAACTTTCATCTTTTTTTTGTTTAAGAGGTTTGAAAGTCGGATCAACGTTGAGTTCGTAACATGTTATATTGATATCGATTCCTGGCATGTCTTCCGCAACCCAAGAAAATATGTGAGGTTTGCTTTTCGGAAAAGCTATAAGCTCTGTCATTCAGGGCTCGCAGAGATTAGCGCTGATTTCGACGAAACGCTCAGGGAACCTCTCGTCGAGGCATACCAAAACAACGAGTTGGTAAGTTGGTTCCTGCGTTGGTTCACACTTTTCTTCTAAGGCTTCAGCCTTCTGTAATTGCTAAAAGATTTCTGTTTCATCTTGTTCTGGAGCATTCTCTATGAAAGTCGATTTCTTTTTCTTTTTCGACAGAGTTTCTGCTGTTGAACTTTTTCGTTTTAGTTCTGCAGCGAAACAAACTTGCGCTATATTCCGATCTCACTTGATTTTTTTTGTTTCCAGAGGGAGTTGGAAACATGAGACACAAGTGGTATGTCGACGGGATTGCTTGCATGGAGTTCAGCTACAGAACACCCATGTTTGTGTTGTATGATCCAGGGCGATCGACGACTAAAAACTCCACGATTTTGATTATTCTCCTAGCTTTAACAGTGAGGTTAATAAAGCTGAAGGTCATAGTAGCTTCTCCCGAGAATCCCACTAACGGGCTCAGACTTTCCGTGATTACAGAGAGTTCGATACTCATTCTCTCGAGGGTAGTTTTGAAGATGATATCAGTCGAGCTTCCAGTGTCGACTAATACTCTCGTGACCTCGATATTTTGGGTTGTCAGCTTGATGAAAGGAGGTCTTTGCGAGGGTTGGCTTGATCGGCCGTTGCGAGGGTTGGCTCAATCGGCTGTTGCGCTGTCCTTGAAAGAGATGACAGTACTGTCTGTTACGCTGGAAATATCGCTTTCTGAACATTCAATGATCTTGAGTTTTAAGTTGAAATTGATCACTTCAGCCTTAGATTATAGGATGTTATAGCATAGGCGAGAGCTTGGTTATACCCTGAAACCCATCTTAAACAGTCTAAAACACTAGTAACAAACGAAAGTTGAACTAGAGAATTATAGAACATATCAAACGCATGCACTATTCCTGTTTAGAATTAGGGTCGGTCGATGCCACGCAGTGGCCGTCGATCGATACTCCTTTAAGACTCACGATAGTGACTTAATCTAAACCCTAAGTTTGAGTTAAGAACAAGAGCTTCACCAAAACCCTTAATATTTCTATTAATTTGCATTGCCTAGCCTACATGAGAGTTCCCCTAAGTCTAATCCTTCTTAATAATCTTTATAAACCAAACCAACCCTTGATTCACTATTCATAAATCTATACTTTCATCTAGCTTTATTTCGAAACAAAAAGTCTATTGTGTGATCTTCGAGTCTCTGTGGATTCGATCCCTAAGTACAACCCTAGGTCTCTTATTTGAGAGAGTAAAATAGCTCATAGGGTTAATTTGAGAGTTCTTAACAAAAGCTACATCAACTAGGATAGTAAAATGGATCATCATGCCACTATATCACACTTGTTTAGGAAGTTTGAAGGAACCGAAGCTAACCTCCAAACTAATACTGACTTATTTTCTTGCTTTGGGATTTGGTATACATTGGATCGGATTCTTGCAAGTCTGGAAGGTAAAGTCTGTGTGCTTCTGATTCTCTTCCCACTCTCTCTTTGTTATCAATATATAAAATATTGAGATGATTTCCTCAAAGATGCACATGGGTAGGTAAATTACATATCACCCATTATTCTAATTCAGAAAGGAATGATCACACATTGTGGAAGCAAGGGGTAGGTACATTACCGATGACCCCACTATTCGCCTACACCTTGTCCGAAAAAGAGAAAAAGAAAGATGTATAAGATGGACTGTATCAACATCATTGATTCACTGTACTTATATAAAAAAAGAATATAAAGAGATTTAGAGAAGAGAGAAAGAGGGAAGAAAGAAATCAGAGAACACTGCTTGGGTGTTCAAATACTTGCAAGGGTACGAGTCCATGTGTCCTCTGATCGATACTCCCAAGGTAAAGCCTGCATTTTATTTAATGCAAGAAATGATGTTAGTAGAGGGGTGAGCGAGACTAGTATTTGCTAAGTTTCTGGTAGAATAGATTTGGTTGCAATACTAGGATAAGGTATATAAACTTACTCTAGGATTGACACTTGTTTAATGGGGTTGCAACATAGTTAAAGGTGAAAATGATGAGCTAGAGATTTTGTAAATCCTTGTGTATTCAAACCTCTTGCACATGGTCACCCGTTTTTTTTCTTGAGGACAAACAAAAAGTTAAGTCTGGGGGAGTTGATATGTCCTAATATTTACCACTTTCAGACCATGTTATAGGCATTATTTGGAGTTTGTTATGTGTGTCTAGGATTTGTTATAGAGTCTTTTCAGGTCCACGTGCATTTTGGAGCATTATAGAGATTATGAGGCTTTCTGGAGCTCAAAGAGAGAGAGAGATGACCCCCCGTAGTCGATCGACGACGCACCCTTGCCGTCGATTGACGGTCAACACGCAAAAACCCTATTCACATAATACCACTTGAAGCCCAAGTCATAGGAATTACAAGATTACCCTTTGACGAGTTTTACCTAGTTTGTATTATCTTTGTTTGTGTTTTATGCAAAGAGATATCTTTTACAAGTTTAGAGAAGTAGCATAGGGGAGAAGATCAAAACTTTTGTCAAGCTTAGCATTGGAACCCCAATTTTCTATCCCTAATCTTATGCATTATTTTATGTTTATGTTATGTTCTTCTTAGCTGTGTCTGAGTGGATCTCTTTTTAGATTTAGGGTTAATTAATTGTTTTGAAGAATTAACCAAACAATTGAATTGCTAGGATATTTATTAGATCTATCATCAGTATTGTGCTTATTGGTTGTGTTCTTGAGTAGCTAACTAGAACCCTGATATTAGGATAATTGGTACCTGCGAGAGTTGGATTGTTACCTGAACTAATCATGTTGAGCTTAAGTTGCTAGGGAAAATCGAGAGAATAGTCAAGTAATTCTAATTTAACTTAGAAAATTTGATCTTTTAATGCTTGACTAAGAAAGCCATCGATCGATGCCGTTTGCATACCATCGATAGACGGTCATTCCGAATTTTCATACGAAAATTGTAACTCTGAGCTTAGCCATAGATATAATCAATTATATCTTTACCTATTAATTCGTGTTCTATGATTGTAAACCCCTTGGTTTCTATCCATTACAATTCACTACATTAAAACTCTAGATCTAGCTATTTGTCTTAATTGCTTACAACAAACTCATTCATGATTACTGTTTCTTAAGTTTCATAAATTTCCTAGCATAACTAAGTTGATTAATAAATCTATTGTGTGCCCTTGCTCTCTGTGGATTTGATCTCTAAGTACTACAACTGAACTTCTTACTTGAGAGACTAATCAGTAGGTCAACCAAGGTAATTTGAGCACGTATCAACTAACTACTACACAAAAACCTTGAAATACTTCTGGGTCACGAGGATAAACAAAATTTTCGACCAAATGCGAAGATAATCATCCCAACATATTCTAAACAATAAATCGCCTTTACCCAAAGGAAAAACATATCTTCGGAAAAAGCGAGAAACATCAAACTTTCAAAAATACACTTTCGAACTCATAAACGTCTAAAAAACAGTCATCACAAGACTATAAATCAACAGCTAACTAGGGTTTAAAAAGACAAGTACTTGCTCTCGCATCACGTCTGTCGACTGGCCCCGAGTGGACAAATCAATCGTTCTCAAATGAACGCTTAGCCTAACCTGCTCCTCTCATAAAATTTATTCTCATACATCCGACACAAGGATAAGCACGTTATAGTAATCCAAAATTTTGGTCAGAACTTCCAAGACTTCAAAATTGTCTTTGGAGAGATACTTGATACCAATCGATGAAAATCACATAAGCCGAGAACTCATCGCAGATTTCAATATCCAAACGAAATCTAGTTGAAACCTCAAACGAGTCAAGTAAGCTGGGATCTATCCCGCATACTCTTGACACAAAAATTAACGTAGGTCTTAATCTAACTCCACTCTTAACTCTCAAAGGCATAGTATCACTGATACGAGATACATAAGCTTGTCTCTTCGTCAATACTTAGATGTTTATGGGCTTCCTCGGGTCTTAACCTCGAAAATCTTCATCTTAATGCAACTCCAACTATCACAATATGCTAGGGAGAAGAAAATGAGGAACATACTCAAACTCTCTTGCTCTCATTGATGGTTTATCCGTAAAAAGAAGATCTATAAAGCCGAAATATATGAGAAATCCCCGAGGGGCGAGTACAATACAAACTTATAGAAATAAAATCGGAAACATACTCCCTCTGAATATAATACCCATCACGGGTCTAACACATAGTCGCCAAACATCGACTTCAAGATCGAATAATCACTAAAACCAGGTGGCACCGGAGATTGATTTACCTCGCCATCATCGCATGAAAAGTCAGGCACAACCTCCTTCAAATCAGGAGAAACGGAAATCGGGGCCAAGTATCCCCAAATTCTCCCTTCAAATTGAGGAATTCGACTTAGCGTTGGAAAAAGTTACCATACACCTCTCAGCATAAACTCGCCGCACTTTGTGCACCACAAGGCACCTGCAGAACCTCTTCACTCGCGATAGTTGCCAAAGGACTTCTGAACCATCTTCATCTCTTCGACCTCGGCCACAATCCAAACCGAGAGATCCTGGTAGATCAAAGCCACCTCCCACCTTCCTTCCGTACGTTCACAATGGAGCATGGAGGCTTGCTTTGACTCCATATAATTCTCATGCAGAGAGCATCGTTCATAATATGGAGGCCCTACAAAAAAATACATATACTAAGGATGGAGAAAGGAACTCGGAAACAAAACTAATCAAGCTTGACACTAACCCCTACGCATAGTTGTGAAGCTTCCGCGAAATTCCCCGATCCAGTAGGCTCCTTATCAGCCAGGATATGATCAAAGGGGACCGCAGGTGAGGCAAATAAAGAGTCGAATTCAGGTCCTTTAGTATCAAACGCCGACAGAGGGGTCTGACAGGTTCCACTTCTGGTAGCTGATATACCCTGAATTTTACCCACTTTTAGCCATGGTTTATGAGTGTTTTAGGATATATTTACTATGATTTGGATTCGTTTTAGTGTATTTAAAGGTTAAGGTACGTTTTGGAGAAATATGGTGATTTTGGAGCTCTTTTGGAGCAATTTGAGGTGCATAACTGCACATACGCGTCAGATATTTAGCTATGGATAGATACCTTAACACCATTCGATCATGACCATATTTTTCCAAAAGATAGATATTTGAGTTAGATTTCCAATTCCACCGGTTTGAGGTCAATCAGCATCTTTTAGTAGAAGTTATGCATGTTTTACTGAAGAGAAATCAGTCTACCTCGCGAGAGAAGCTGTCGAGGGGATGAAGGAACGTCGATCGACAACACAGCCTTGGTGCTGAACAACAGTGATCCCAGAACGCGGGACAAGTATATTTCAAGCCCGACTTAATCCCAGAAGCTACCACAAATTACCTAATACCCATGGACGACCTAAAGCCCTATTTGTGTGTCTTCTAAGCCATTATTGATGGCGAAGCTTTATTCTATTCATTGTTCTTAGTTACGAGAGAAGAGAGGAAATCCTTCAGATTCCTCTTGGAACTCCTTTGGTTTTTATATTTACTCTATTGCAATTTCATCTATTCATGGTTTTGTGTGACGACTATCATGCTTGAATAGATCCACCTGCTAGATTTAGGGTTAATTAGGGTTCTTGATGGATTAAAAAAACTATTGAATTGCTAGGTTGATAATTAGATATCCTTCAATAGAATTGTTGTCTAGATTCGCGAACTAGAACCCTGAACTTAGATAATTAGGCGCACGCGACGACATGGTCTATTACCTGAACTAACTCTCATTGAACTAGGATTGCTAGAAACAAACGACAGTTAATCTAGGAAACCTAGAGAACACATCAAACCCAATCGCTTAAGCTTGCTAGAAGAAACATCGATCGACAACCATATCGGTGTATCAATCGACGTTTTGAAAGGTGTATCGATCGACTATCAATATATAGTATCGTTCGACACTTTCTCAAGATCAACAAATGACAGTTGAGATCTTAGATCTAGATAATAGATAATTTAAACAACGACAGTTGATAGATTATTACTTAAGTTTGAGTTCTAGGATTGTAATCACATACTTTTTGCATTTTATATCTCTTTAATCTTGATTGCATGAAACCCTAGATCTAGCAAACAATCTTTCCATCAAATAACCCAATCAATCCCTTTAGTACAACTACCTTGTTCAACCTGCTTTACTTATTTACTGCATATTAAATCTATTAGCGTAGCTTAATTGCGATTGATTGAATTTATTGGGTTCTCACACTCTCTGTGGATTCGATCCGTAAGTACTACAACTCAATCTCTTATTTAATAGAGTAAAAATCACTCCTAGGGTAATTTGAGTGATATCAAATTTGGCGCCGTTGCTGGGGATCATGGATCGCCATTAGACTCAGTTTGTTTAATTTTCTCTATGTTTTTCAATACTAGTTTATTTAAATAATTTTTTCTTCTGTTTTAGGTACATACATCTTAGTACAAGGAACAACAATGAACAGATGATCTTTGGGTTCTTCAAAGAAGGAGCCTGCTGGTTTTGCAGGATCTGTAAGTCTACGAGGGAAGTATCGATCGACACCCTCCAAACAGCAGCGATCGACAGCGTGAACCAAACATCAAACAACACTATTCATCCTGTGTTTGACAACACTGTTCATCACAACACTGTTCACCCGATTACAGAGAAGGTCGAAGTGCTTATACTTGAGGTCGACGAGAATAGGATGATAAGAGACGAAGAAGGTCGCCCTTGTAACAGTGCAGGAAAACTGATTAATGCAAAAGGCTCTGTAATCCCTGATGTGATTGCTGTTGCTGAGATGAATGACTTTGATCTGAGCCGCGAATGGTATGATTGGGGAAGTCAGGACCCATTTCATGGTCTTCCTCACCAAGATACCAAAGACCATATCAAAGAACTTGATGAGTTAGCCTCAGCATGCGAGCATCATAAAATAGTTGTAGACGACATTATCTGCAAGATCTTCCCATATTCTCTACCTGGAGATGCATTTGTATGGTTCAGTCAACTGCAGCTAGGATCTCTAAGATGTTGGGAGGACATTAAAAGCAGGTTCCTCAACAAATTTCTCACTGATCATACAGCAGCTCGGAAAAGGAAGATTGATGATATGCTGGACATGATGGTTAAAGGCCGGGAGAAGGAGCTGATATTTAAGTTCAGCCAGATGTTGGATGTTGCCTATAGCAAGACGGATGTAGAATGTGAAAAGGATGGAGAATCTGAAACACCGAACACTCACGCTAAGAAGCCAGATATTTTGGTTCAACAGACAGTTGAGGTTACACATAAAGGTGATGAACATCATGGATCTGAGCCAAACATAGCAGAAGAAGCTGATATTAGTAATCCGACTCCGGTGTCGATCGACACTAAGACCTCAGCGTCGATCGACACTGAGACCTCACAACGATCGGCACATATCTCTGTCATCGATCGATACCTGTTGAAATATTCGAAAGATCGACTTGCTTTCACGACATTGCAGACTCAACACTGAAGTTTGATAAGACGATTATAGAGGATTTCTTGGAGTTAGCGGATGAAAAACAGCCAGAATATTTGGGTCAGGACTTGGAGATGAATCTTGATGACGATAAGTAAACTTCAAGAAAAGATTTGAAGGCTTCACCAAAAGCTAACATCAATCGACACCTGCGTAATGATATCGATCGACACCCACCTAATGCTATTGATCAACACCGCCCACCCGACATCGATCGACATTCACTGTTGGACGAGCTGCCAGGATATACAGTTGAGCTGGAACAGATAAAAGAGAGAACATACAAGTCAGAGGCCTCACACCTTGCTGTCCCAGAATATCCACACCTACATATCTGCGTACAAGAGGCTGCTGGTCTTCAAAAAATAGTGAAAAGGGTACATGACCCTGTGAAGTTTTTGGTCCCATGCACTGTATTTGAAGCTGAATCTCCTGTCCGAGCAGATAGAAGTGTGCATGTAGGTTCCTACAATGGGGTATTTGATTATCATCAGCATGCAACATATTCTCAGCAAGGGTTGAGATTTACAAGCAAAGGCCGAACAAAATCAGTATCGAACGACATCAACAAGCCAAAATCGATCGACACTACCACTTCACCATCGATCGGCACCCATCGCGTATCAGAGCAAACTGAGTGTTAAGTGTGTCAAAATCTTTTTGATGGAGGCACCACCACACGGTCAGACAAGTCTGGGGGAAAAAAGAGGAAGAATTGGAAGAAGAGAAAAAAGATCAAGGGTGGTCCTCAGTTATCATTGATTCCTCACTTCTAAAATGGTGTCAGGAAATCAGAGTGCGCACCAGATGCTTCTCACAGCTATTTTCAAAGCTTCGAGCACTTCTTATTGCTGAGATGATAAACAAAGGAGAAGAGTATATGGAGGAGGCTTTCGCAAAAGCATGATAAAGATTCAGAGAGTAGACATTGAGACTTGTTTTGGAGCAAGTTCTCATTCTCATCCTGACTAAATCAGATCTCCAGAAGTCAAGCTAATTACTGAAAATAAGCGCTAAGCGGGAGGCAACCCATTGTTAGACGAGTTTGCACAAGAATCAACGATGGCTAGTTAGCATCGATCGTTAGAGCATCACAAGTATCAGTCGCCACTTAACTGTGGTGATCGACACTCACATCAATGGCATGTATACTCGCGAAACCTTGTTAAATTTTGTACTTATGGTTTATTTTCTCACCAATATTAGATTGTATAGCACTGGGGACAGTGTTGTTTAGTCTAGGGGAGGTTCTACTAACATTGTAATTTATTTTGAGTCTTATAAAAAAGAGATCCGAGGAGACGATTGCTCTAAGCATCGACCGATGAGACCAGGTCAATATCGATCGACAATATGACGCTGGAAACGGTTGATTGCCCCTTTATTGTGTCCATCGAAACTCAACTGCGAGCAAGTATAACATTTTCATTGTTAAATTGTGTCCTTATGATTTATGTTCTCACCAATTTTTGATTGGATATACACTAAGGACATTGTAATTCAAGTCTGAAGGTTTACTGATATATAGTTTATTTTTTGAGTCTTATTAAATGTTTTCAAAAAAGTTTTTATTGAGTCAAGAAGGGGATGGTGAACTTTCCAATTTTTACTTGTTATATAACCTCTCTCTAGCACTATTCTTAGACTTACTGACTATAGAGTGTACTAGAAATACCAAATTGGATCATCTGTCAACTATGACAACACTTGCTGAGAATGTTTGAAGGAACCAAAACTGACTTCGAACCTAATTTGACTTAACTTGCTTGTATTGGGCTTGGTATAAAACATACATGATTCCTCCTGCAAGTCTAGAAGGAAAAGTTTGTGTGTTTCTGGTCCCTTCTCTCTCTCTCTCTCTCTCTCTCTCTCTCTCTCTCTCTCTCTCTCTCTTTGGCATCTTTAAAAATAAAAGATTAAGATGATTTCCTAGAAGATGCAAAGGGGTAGGAGTGTCTCCTATGACCCCATTATTCTAATTCAGAAAGGAATGATCACACATTGTGGAAACGAGGGGTAGGAGTGTCTCCTGTGACCTCATTATTTGCTACACTTTGTCAGAAATAGAGCTACAAAAGTAGACAAGTCAATAAGATGAACAAGATGACTACATTAGCATCAGCGTTCATTGGAATTGAAACTATAAGGATTCAGAGAAGAGAAAGAGGGAAGAAATGGATCAGAGAAGACTACTTGTGTGTTCAGAAACTTGCTTGAGTAAGAGTCCATATTTCTTTTGATCGATATTCCCAAGGTAAAGCTTACACTTCTATATATGTAAGAAATGAGGTAAGTAGAGGGGATAATCATACATGATTTGCTAATTTGCTGGCTAGATGAATTTGGTCATTAAGCTAGGATAGGTTACATAAGGTACCTCTGAAGTTAGGGTTTTATTTGATGTGGCTTGCAACATTGTAGAGATGATGATATTGAGTCTTAAAATTGTGTGAGTCCTGTTTTCAAACGTTTATCAAAAAGACTGCTCTAATTTTGCTTGAGGACAAACAATAAGGTAAGTCTAGGGGAGTTAGATATACCATGGATTATACCCACTTTTATCCATGGTATATGAGTGTTTAGGATATATTTACTACAATTTGGATTCTTTTTAGTGTATTTACAGGCTAAGCTACGTTCTGGAGAAATATGGTGAATTTAGAGCTTTTTGGAGTATGTTGAGGTGCAGAACTGCACATACACGTCAGATGTTTAGCTATGGATGGAGACCTTCCCACCATTAGATTGAGCCGACCGTTTCACATAATATAGAGTGACATGCATGTTTTTTATTGTTCTAGCAGGGTGTAAATATCCTAAATAAATAACTACCAAATTAACCCTAGTTTTAACACACAAATAATACTCTTGCCTGAAGAAATAAGGTGTAGTACTTAGGGATAGAAACCACAGAGAGCAATGGCACATAATAAATTTCTTATTTCTAAAGATTAACCTAAGTGAATATATATATATTGGTGGAAAACAATCAGTTAAGGAAATATTCTTTTTCAAGAAGTAGAGATGCAATATGGAAATATGCTAATAATGAAAATATGGAAATATTCCAATAAACTAACTTGTTGCAAATATAAATATGCTAGATCTAGACTTCAAGCCTAATGGATTATATTGGATAGGAAGCACAGATATGTAAATATACTAGAACTCAAATATTAAATATTTTGACCCTTTTAACTCCAATTCTCGTATGCGAGCAAAAGGAAAGATCATCGATTGACAGCTATGGCCTGATGTCGATCGACGGTGAAATTAGAAGGAGGTATGAATGAGATTTGATAAGTCCACCAGACTAGTTCAATGGAGTCTATTCAGGCGGAGAACCTACTCTCGTAGTCGTCCATGTCTTACTTTTGAGATCCTAGTTAGCTACTCTAGAATGCAAGCATTAAGCACAACTCAATTGATGGATATTAACTTAACTAGCAATCCTACTTTTGGGCTAATCCATGATTGCTATCATGCAACCCTAAATCTAGGTTGATGACTACTCTGACATAATCAAAGAAAGATAAATAGTTTGAATTGAATGCATAGATAAAACATTGGGGTCCCAATACAATTCTCCCTAAGGAGTAATGAATCTTCTCCTCTAAAAACCTAGAACTATAATAAAAGGTTTTTAGTCTAACATGCACACCTTTAATGCTATCAATACATAAGCATAAATATAAGAACCTTAAAACCTAGGTCAAAACTCGTCCAGGGCATTCTTGACTTTTGTCTTCTAAATTTGGGCTTTTCAATCGGCTTTCTACGAGTTTGGAGTCGATCGATTGCAAGTGTGCAGCATCGATCGACCTTGGTCTTTTATCATCGATCGACTACAAGGCTGCGCCATTGATCAATGACAGTCTTGTACTTCGACTCCTCAAATAGTCACCTACAGATTCTTCACCTCTAATTGCTCCAACAGCTCCAAGTATCTCCATATATCTTCAAAATGTTCCTGAACCCGTAATACCCTAAAACATATCCTAGGTACACATAATAGACCCTATATATAACCTAGAACATGACCTTAAACTGGTAATAAATAGGCTATATCAACTCCCCTAGACATAACATTTTGCTTGTCCTCAAGCAAACTAAGCCTGGGAAAGTGGTTATGAAAAGCGGAGACTCTCATAATTCTTAAGTATAATTGTCACCTTACTTTGTTGCACCACATCCTATCAAGTCAATCACAGAGAAATTTTATATACCCTATCCTAGTATAGCAACCAAATCCAGTCTACCAACAACTTAGCAAATACTAGTCTGACTCACCCCTCTACTCTTTCATTTCTTTGCATAAAATAAAAGTATAGGCTTTTCCTTGGGAATATTGATCAAAGGACACATGGACTCTACCTCTGCATGTATCTGAAAAACTAGGTACAAAGTCTTCTCTGATTCCTTTCTTCCCCCTTTTCTCTTTGAATCTTTTCAGATCTCAAACTTAATGGACAATGATGCTGATACAGTCCATCTTACCATCTCATTTTCGATGTTCCTCTCTTTTCTTTTTTTATTTTATTTTATTTTTATTTTTATTTTTGGGCAAAATTGTAAGAGAATAGTGGGGTCATCGGTAATGTACCTAACCGTCGCTTCCAACAATGTGTGATCGTTCCTCCGAATTAGAATAATGTTGCATAGGTAATTTACCTACCCCTCAGCATCTTGGGAAGTCATCTCAATTTTTAAGCTATTTGGTAGATGCTGAATAGAAAGAGAGAAGGGAACCAATGGTGCAATGACTTGTACCTACAGACTTCCAAAAGGAATCCGATCCAGTGTATATCAAGCCCCAAAGCAAGCAGATAAAGTCAGGATTAGTGTTGGAGATCAGCTTCGTTTCCTTCAAATTTCTAAGCAAGTGTGATATAGTGGCAGGATGATCCACTTTGGCATCTCTAGTAATCTCTGCAACAACCTTCTATAAATTGTTCTGATCATAGTCCCCTTCTTGACTAAATAATACTTTTTTGAAAAACTTATATATATAGCAAATAAATCTCAAAACAAATCAAATAGCATTAGCGAACCTCTCCCAGACTTAAATTACACTGTCCCTAGTGTAATCCGCCTCGGATTGGTTAAGAAAAATTAAATCATAAGTAAATAGATTAAGTAGAAAACTCGATATCAGACTTTGTAAAAGAGTATCAAACAATGGTAGGCGTGTGTGGTCGATCAATGGTCATGATAAAACGTCGACTGATGGTGCCTATGTGGTGTCGATCGATGGTGGACTCAAAAAGTCTAGAAAACAAAGTAAAACTCGAAATAAGTAGTAGTATAAGTAAAAGTGAAATAAAAACTTACTAAATAGTTGGTTGCCTCCCACTCAGCGCTTGGTTATAGTCTTAAGCTCGGCGTTGAGAACTCTCTGACTAGTATGAAGTTGGATTAACACTTGGAAAATAAGTGTCTACATCTTCTTTGCTCTTCTGAAACCATGTACTAATGAAGCTCCTTATTGCATCGTCTCCTCTGGGTTTCTCATTCCTTGTAACTGTTCTGGCAAACGCCATTGAATGCATTCCCTCTTGTAGTTTCTGAATACTGCACTGTAGCATTCTTAGTCTGGCAGCTGTAGTCTCTGATAAATCCTCCAGTTGCTGAGAAATATCTCTTTCATCAGGCTCTGAGGAAAAGCAATATCATCGAACATATTTTCCAATTTTATTTCTACTGTCGTCTTCTGTCTGTTATCTTCAGTGTCTATCGTTGGCCTGATGTTGCCGTCGATCGATGCCAGTCTGTCTGCCCCTATCGCATGCTGTCACTGAACAGTATCAAAATCTTGCTTCATCTCATCCATGCGTACAGTCAAAACGGTGAGGCAATTGTCTATAGGATAGTAGACATCATCCAACCTCTTGTAGAAATCATCCATTGACATCTCTTGAGCTCTGTAGATCTCATGCATAATATCATCAATCTCTTCTCTGCTATATGTCTGTTGATCCTTCCTAGATATAGTGATCTTTGCTGCATGATCTGGTAAACATATGTAGCTCTGCTCAAACAAATTAGCTCTCTCTAGAACTGCTCTGATGTCTTCATAATGCACATTCACTACTCTTCTGTTTGTTGCTTGTGCATTACCATTCCCATCTCTGTAGATGTCATACTCATCTTTCTTTTCCCAGCAGAAAAGTCTGTTGCCCTCAGTATCAAAATCTCTCGTACCTTGCTCGAAACGCCAATCGATCGATGACCTGATGTTTCTGTCGATCGATGGTGGAAAGTTGTAAGCATCAGAAGGATGAAATTTGTGTACCTCTAGAAAGGGTCTGTCGATCAATGCTCGGTGGGACCCGTCGATCGATCCAGGATACTTGGGAATGTATAGAACATTATGGATCGGCTCGTTCTTCTGCTCCTCAATATCAATCGATGATGTATGATGTGCGTCAATCGATGGCTGCTGCTGCTGTCCAAATATATTACCCGATCCATTAGCCATAATAGGCACATCTTCTACATTCTCCTTAGATAAATGTAGGATTCTCCCACAAAGAGCCCGTGCACGTCCCTCTGGGTCCCTGAAAATTCCGAACTCATCTGGTCTAAGATTACCAATATCTATCTCTTCTGCTCCAAGTTCGTGTTCTGGTTCTCGTCTGAAGTCGTTTGAAGGCTAGGAGTAGCATGTGATTGATGCTTGATTATCCACTCTTCTGCTCATCACCCAGCCAGCGTCTTATGATGTCAGGCCACGATATTTAATCTGCTCTTCCTCTTCGTAATCTTCATTTTATCCTTCGCATACTGGACGTGGGGCGATGGATGGTGTATGGTGAAAGTCGAACGATGCTCGATAACCCGATTGTTGCGCGAAAAGGTTTCCAGCTCCATTAGCCATGGCAAAAATGTCTGCAATATATTCCCTCGTGACATTTAGTAATCTTCCATCAATAGCTCTTGCATGATTGTCTAGATCTCTCATGATACCGAATTCATCTGGTTGTAGATAACAATATTCCTTCTCGCGTTCTGCAGCTGAATCTACTTCGGATGCTGCTTTTTGGTCAGTATTGATAGATGGCATAGGGTTACCATCGATCGTTGTCAATTTCTCGAGTCAATGGGAAATATGAAAAACACCAGCCTCTTCCATAGCAATACCACAATACTCGATCATCTCTTCTTCTCTGTAATCTTTGTCGTACTCGGGGTAGGCTGCGTTGTAATCACCATCTATGTGGTAGTCGTTGATTGGTTCTGGAGTGTGAATATCGATCGATAACAAGGGTAGGTATCGACGGATTGCTGAATTGCAAGGGTGTCGATTGATTGTCTGGGCTGGGTGTCGTTCAATGCTCCATCCTTTGACTCTTCATTGAAGTCATAATCACAGAAGCATGTGGCCACAAGTTCTGCATCATCACACAATTTTGTGAGGGCAGGTTTATTCTTATAAATTTCATAATAAATATTATGATAAACAAGGAATGGCACAACCTTTTTGTCCTCATGTCGCAAATAGCTCCCACGGTGGCCATGAAAGCTCTTCCAACTAACAAAGAAGAATTCCAGTTGATCTGGATATCCATCCCATAGAAGTCTATCGGGACAAAGACATCCTGAATTTGCAGTGGTACATCTCTACAACTACCTCCTGAATCGGCTCTGGAACAATCCACAAAGATGAAGGAATCGCTGAAAGGCTCCACTCTCATGTTCAATTTTTCTGCCATAGCTCTGGGTATGATGCTTACCGATGATCCATTATCACAGAGGGCGTTGGGAAACTTGTGGCTTTTGATCAGACATGGCACCACAAACTTTCCGGGATCACTTTTCTTCTTCAGAATGATCCTCTGTTTCTTTCTGGGATGACCCTCGGCAGTTTTATCATCCATCATAGGCTCTTATGTACCCATCTTCTGCTCTGGAGTTGTCATATTCGTCGACTTTGGCAAATGAACCCGTTTCCCTGCTGGGAGTCTTCGATCGATTCTACGATCGACTCGTCGAACGATGTTCGAAGATTTTCCCGATTCCGCTAACTCCACAGGGACCGTCGATTGATCCTCAGTAACTAGTGTCGATCGATGTCCTTGTGAACTTTCGAGCAAACTTGTATTTTCTACACGGAATCCTCCTTCTTGTAACCTTTCTCTCTTCACTTCTACCAAAAAATCATCATCAATCAGTGCATTAAGCTGGTGCACCTGTCCAGCTTCTATTTTCTCCTCGATCTTTTGACCTACTGCATTACGCAGATGACCGTCGAGGTCAAGTAGGTCCCCATTCTCGTTCCGAATCAATATTAAAGTCGCAAACATCTAAACTCGTCTACGTCGTTCTATCGATGCGGGTAAGTTGCTGTCGATCGTTGCTATGTGATCAGTGTCTGTCGATGCTGGAGTTATGATGTTGGTCGATGCTGTCGGTAAAGAAGTGTCGGTCGACGTGGTGTTTGTGCTGTCGATCGATGCTTTTTGTCTTTCTTTTTGGATCATACGTTCGAGTTTATCGGGGTCAAAGAATAGTAGTTTTGTCCTTTATTGCTCTTGGTGTGTCTTTGCATCACCTGAAAAACAAGGAAAAGAAAAATTAAGTAACTTTAAAGTAGTAACAAACCTAGACTAAATCCTAGAAATTAAATCTAATGGCGATCAATGCTCCCCGACAACAGCGCCAAATTTGACATGCGTGTTTTTATTGTTCTAGCAGGGTATAAATATCCTAAACAAATAAATATCAAATTAACCCTAGTTTTAACACACAAATAATACTCTTGCCAAAAGAGATCAGGTGTAGTACTTAGGGATCGAATCCACAAAAAGCAATGAAACATAATAGATTTTTCATTTCTATTGATTAAGCTAGGTGAATATATATATATAGGTTGGCAAACAATCAGTTAAGGAAATATTCCTTTTCAAGAAGACATGCTAGATCGCCATTAGATTTATGGATAAAATATGGAAATATTCTAATAAACAAACTTGATGCAAATATGGAAATATTCTAATAAACTAACTTGATGCAAATGTAAATATGCTAGATCTAGGGTTTCAAGCTTAATGGATTATAGTGGATAGGAAGCACAGATATGTAAATATACTAGAACTCAAATATTAACTATTCTGACCCTTTTAACTCCAACTCTCGTATGCGAGCAAAAGGAAAGACCATCGATCGACGGCTATGGCCTGATGTCAATCGACGGTGAAATCAGAAGGAAGTGTGAATGATATTTGATAAGTCCACTATATTGATTTGACCAGCTCTCGCATGCGTCTAACAGCCTAGTTCAATGGAGTCTATTCTGGCACATAACCTACTATCATAGTCATCTATGTCCTACTTTCGAGATCCTAGTTAGCTACTCTAGAATGCAAGCATTAAGCACAACTCAATTGATGGATATTAACTTAACTAGCAATCCTACTTTTGGGCTAATCCAAGATTGCTATCATTCAACCCTAAATCTAGTTGATGACTACTCAGACATAATCAAAGAAACGTAAGTTGATAGATTATTACTTAAGTTTTTTTCTAGGATTGTCATAACATACAGTTTGCATTCTATATCTCTATAATCTTGATTGCTTGAAACCCTAGATCTAGCAAATTTTCTTTCCATCAGACAATCCAGTCAATCTCTTTAGAACAACTACCTTGTTCGACCTGCTTTACTTTATTTACTGAATAATAAATATATTAGCCTAGCTTAATCGCGATTGATTAATTTTATTGTGTGTCCACGCTCCCTGTGGATTTGATTCCTAAGTAGTACAACTTGACCTCTTACTAGAGAGAGTAAAAATCACTCTTTAGGGTAATTTGAGTGATATCAGTAGCCGGATTGGGAAAACCACCGTGGAACCAATCATCCACATGCAACTCTGCCCCAGCAGTGACAACGTCATCATCATCAACAGCAACATGCTTATTCTTAGGAGATCTCTTGCTCTCCCTCACCAAGGGAAGCTTGTGCGGAACGTATTCTTTCATGGTCGGATTGAATCTTCTTCAACTAAAGGGTGAGGCTGATTTTGAGATTGGTGGTATGCGACCGCTGCACGGACTCACTTTGGAGAGAAATATCCCCAAAAGAGCGGACCGCCATGGAGAATATCTCTAACGATAGGAAAATCCACGGGATATGAGGGATATGATCGAAAACTGGAAAACAAAGGAAACAAATACAAGGATACATCTCGTCAAATGGAAAATCTGTCGGAGTATCTGATCGTGATACCCTTTCAACTCCATTTTCTCCTAAAAATAAGGATGCACTCTTCCATGACAAAGGCTGTCGACACAGATGAAAAAGTAGCAATCTTGCCACTGGTGTAAGTGAGAGGAAAATCCTTTGATTATCACCATATTGTTCCTCGGCTTGAAAAAATATTGAAGCGGTATTGCTGTATTGCTTGGGAACAAAAAAGATGGTGCATGCCGCAAGGAGAGATATAGTTTATCGACAGCCGAAAATGATTCAACGTCTGAATTATGATCTTCCCGATTGGAAACCACACACGACAACGCAAAAGATGCGCCTCGTAACACGTAAAGTAACCACAAGGAGGAGCATCAGAGCTCTCCCCATGCTTTTGTATCCAAAACTTTACCTCCTCTGGAGTCGGCATATACTGTGGATGGTGTCGAGGAAAGGATAAGTACTTTACTTGGCCCATCAATGACTCCTCTAGGGCGAGGCCTCACCGGGCACCAAGGTTCAGGTGGAGGTTGTTCCAAGCCGCATGTGCAAACAACACTCCGCGGCCTCCTTAGGGTCAATAGAAGAACTCAATCTTTGGAACAACTTCACAATTTCTGTCAAGTAAACTCTTGTGATTGAAAGAAGAGGGAAATAAACTCTGTCATTCTCTTGCTAGAAGACATAATGGAAAAAATAAGGAAGAAAAAAAGAGAGAAAGATTGTCTACTTTAAGGGAAGTTCTTTGGAGAAATGAATATGAGCAAATAAGAATAAAAAAACTCAACCTATACTTATAAAAGGGAAAATGAGAGAAATCTACTATAGCTTTCGATGAAAATCGTTTTATCCTCGGACATTCAGCCATTAATTACGCCTAACATACCTAACACACCTAACACCTCGTAGGAACATCATGAAAATTCTAGCGAGCTAGAGGGCTAACTGTTGGGTCAAAATCGCCACAATGGAATCAATGTCTAAGAACTCCGAAGGAAATATTCTATTCCAAAGAAGAATTTAAAAAATGATCGAGCAACATTTTTTCATGAAAGAATTCAAGATCTTCTAACAAACGACTAACGGAAGTACACCACAACGAGACACCATCACCGTTTTCTTGCCTCTGGTCCATCTCGCTGTCTTGGCGAGAGGACCTTGCCCATGGTCCATCTCGCCATCTTGGCGAGATGACCTCGTATCTGGTTCATCTCGACATAAAGTCAACTATAACCCCCTCTCTCCATTATCTCGCCCTCATAGTTCATTTGTAGTTTTCTCTTTTGAGTTTTGATCGAAAAACACCTTTCATTGCATCTCGATCAGAATTTTCGTCAAAGTTTTATGAAAAAACTAACAAGACCTATTTTCTTGTAAACTTTCAAACGATAAACGAGGCAGGAATGATTAGCATAAATCATTCTTCACAATTACATATGGATTTTCAAATATAATAATACAGAAATGGACCTCGAACAAACCGATGATTTCTCCAAGAAATAATTGCAAAAAACAAGCGAAATCGTAAAATGGCCCAAGCGGCCTAAAACAAGATAGAAGCCCACTTGTAATTTAGAACTCTAGAGTTTTCCCAAGAAAAATGAATGTGTATCAGGTTTCAATCGAATATAAAAGGAAAAGAAGATAAATGCTAGTTTTCCAAGATAAACATGAAGATTGAGAAGATAAGTAAAATTCCGAAATGGTGATAAACTTGAATCAAGGGCAGAAAGGAAAATATTACCAAACTTGGAGGCATATATATGGAGACCCAAGAAGAACTGCGCATGGGACAAGAAAATTCTACAAAGCAACTTAGCACTTAAGAGAAATTTAGGCAATTTCGTTTTAATTATCGAGATGCGACTCACATAGGTTCGAAGTTAATTTTTTTGAACTATATATCTCGCTGAAAGCTCTTGGATCTGAGGCTCTAAGACCAACTGTCCCTATCGCCACGCTCATACGCTCATTAGAAATAAGATCATCGCTCTCAGCTTTCAGATTTTTTTATTTACTTCACTGTTTTTTGTACCTTTTTCATTCATAGTTCGATCTTGTGTTATTGGCTTCGCTGAAATCCGGATCATTGGAGAAAGTTAGATTCATTCTCGCTTTCTTACGAATCAAACTCGAAAGTCTAGCAACCTAGTTCAGCAGAATTAATGCAGGTAATGAACCTACTGTCGTAGTTATCAGTATCCTAGGCTTAGGGTTTTAGTTAGCTACTCTAGAACACAAGCAATGCAATTCTAGTGAAGGATCCTAGAAGATCACTCTAGCAAATCTATATCTCAGAAGTTCATATACACCTTAATAGAAACCTAAATCTAACAAGAAAAACTACTCAAACATGATTAAGCAAAACATAACAATAATCTGAATATAATGCATAAATTGATAGAGTAAGAAGACTGGAGTTCCAATACAAATCTTTGAAGGAGTCTTGATCTTGTCTCCAAAACTAAGTAACCTAATGTTTCTAAATATGGTGGTGGTTATTATGTTTCTGTTGCGGTTTTTATTGCCTAAACAATGGCAAAACACATAAATACTAGGTATTAAGTCGGCAAGGGGTAGTCTTGTAATTATGTGGAACTTCTGATCATGAGTCGGTCTTGACTTTAAGTCGCCCGCCTACTCGCGTGGGTGTTGATCGGCACCACGGGGTTAGTATCGATTGACACTACTTTTGATTTCGACTCTAACTTCTGATTTCTTCATCACCTACGAGTTTCCTCATCATTAAGCTCCAAAATGGTCCATAGTCTCCACAATGCTCCCAAACATACCTAGACCTGAAAACACTCTAAAACAGACTCCAAACATATATTATAGACTCTAAAAAGCACATATACTATGGATGAAAAATGGTAATATCCATAGCATATCACCTAGCATTCGTATATCAACACTAAAGTCTCACCATAATACGACTATGACCCTTTGAATTTAGCACTCTATAAGAAGACCGAATAATCCCTTTGAGGGCTAAACAGGATCACCACAAAATAAGATTGAAAAACCTCGAATAAGATTGAAAATCAAATTCAATATTCCAAAACCCTGAGTCATCAAGGTAAAGTCATTGCAAAAAGATAACATCAAAGAAAAACCAAGGACTTTATAACTATAGTCCGACTCTTATTCATAAAACTTAGAAATAATTAAAAAAACCCTGAACAGGTTCCCTACTCATGGCCAGTCTTTGGCTTGGAATTAGGCTTCTTTGGAGGAAAAGGTCCCTTATCCCCCCTCCCCATTATTGTCTGCTTTTCCATAAGCTTTTTCCGTCGAGAGATCAGACTTTGTGTTCCCCCCTATTGCAGCAACTCCCACTATGGTGATTTTCTTTTTTAGAACTTGACTCTTCTTCTCCTCTTGAGTACGAGTCACCTACGAGGCATACTGCCTTGTCCTCTATAGTTTCTTCCCGCACCAAACATTTTGTACCCATCCTGCTTGCCACCCTCATAAGCAATCCCTTTCCCCTTATATCCTTTGTCTTTAGAACTTGATGGAATGTCCTCCGGTTATTGCCATCAGGTACATTTCCTCATTCATGTTATTCCACCACACCCTTTTATTTTTTATTTTAGTTTCCCTGATCTGGCTGCGATGGCGGATCATCACTGCCTCCATCCGCACCATTTTTGAGAGTAGGAATTCTTGACAGTTCATGTCTCAGTCACGAGAAGATACGACATAAGCCATGAAGTACCTCAGAGAAATGTTTGTTTCCTCCTGTAGGAACCGAAATTTCCACTGTTGATTTCCGTAAACGGAAGAAAGCGAAGAAACCCTAACTTTCCTTGAGGTCCCGGTTTCTCTGCGTAAACACACGAATACGAAAAAGAAGCAATAACAAAATATCGAAAAAATTGCACAGAGGCATTTTATTGATTAAGATGAAGTAAAGTTACTGAGATTCACCGAAAACAG
Source organism: Moricandia arvensis (assembly GCA_905132765.1). NCBI lineage: Eukaryota > Viridiplantae > Streptophyta > Magnoliopsida > Brassicales > Brassicaceae > Moricandia > Moricandia arvensis. The sequence goes on from CAJHQP010000882.1 coordinate 116,786, forward strand.
GATGGACAGAAATTCGTCTACAATGGAGAACAAGAGATCGAAGCAGTAAAATGTTCAAATCAATGAACTTGCTAGTCTAGCCACCTAGGTCTTAAGTTCTCTTAAAGCTAACAATAATTTCCCTAGACCTAATTTTTGGATCCATTTGCTGCTTGTCTTGACTCTCCTTATATATGCCTTTTAGGTTGGTCGTCTTTTCTTTTTTTTTCCCCTGGTTTGAGTCTATCCTTTTGCAGAAATCTTCATCCATCTTCTCGATTGTCCATGATTATCAGGAAAATACAAATTTATGTTCTTTTCTATTTATCTCCTATGGAAGCTTGATAGACCCTCGTTGTAACTGCGCTCAATCAAAAATTGTAAGTGGGCCTTTTGTTGCGTTTAAGGCCTTTTCGGGCTGTTTTGCGACTTCAGCTTTTTACGATTTCTTTTGGAGAAATTTCTTTCCATAAGATGCTGGTTTCTATACCGTTGGTTATGTGAAAAAATAAAACCATTTGTATAGTCCAGATAACAATGCTGTTAAGTTAATCTTACCGTTTTATACGAATGATTCAAAGTTTTTAAAAGAAGATAATTCCTCAATGGAAAATTCAATCGAGACGAGATGAGAAGTGGTTTGGTCGCGACCCAAAGGTGAGATTGACGAAGAGGAGATGGTCTCTTCGTGTACGGGCGACAAGACTTGTGGCTTGTCTCATCGCCCGTGGGCGACAAGACGTTGATCTTGTCTTGTCGCCATGAGCAACAAGACTCAAGGCTGGTCTCGTCCCCCGTTGGCGACGAGACATTCATCTTGTCTCATTGCCCACGGGCCACGAGACTCAAGGCTGGTCTCGTCGCCCACAGACGTTGAGCGTGTCTTGGTTCTTTTCCGCAATGTTTGTAAATTTTGTGTACTCCGAAGGATGGCTTAGCAATTCTGGGCGCTGTTTTCGAGGTTACCATTTTTGACCGCAACAGTTAGCCCTCCAGCTCGCAAGTTTTGAGCGAAACTATTGCGGGCGTGTTATGTGCGTTTAATTGGAATCTACAGCCAGGAGTGTTCTCAAAGTAATCGTAGAATTTTTGTTGATTAATTTACGACGTAAAATTTCGTATAAGTATTGGACTCTCATTCCTCCTTCACTTCATACTTCTCATACTTTTCATTTTTAGAGATTTTCCAAACCAAAATGACATCCTCCCACGATGAGCAGAGAAGCAATGATGTCGGGACAAGCATTGTCCTCTGAGCCAGTTTGTTGAGTTCTCCCATCCCTGTTGGTATCCTGACTCACGTGGCCGAGAATCTTTATTTCCAGGAAGAACTGACTCACTGTGATACTGAGATGGAGGGTTCTCCCCGTGTCGACCCATCAAATTCCCCAGTCTCGACTGGAATCTTGAATCATGCGGCCAACTTACCATCTCCCTCTTTGACCGTTCCTGAAGGCAGATTGGTTACTACGCATGTTCATGTCGTGGACGATGTGGCACAACCTTCGTGTTCTTCTACAATGCCGGTTCATGTTGCTAATGTTGAGCATGCTCCTGAGTCGATGTCTCCTCCCCCCAACCAAGTGGGAGATTGTTTTGGGGTTACGTGCCTTCAGTGCCACTCTGAGTGTTATGATGAGGTGTCATAAGAGGCCTTGCGCCAATCCCAAGACGGCTATGAAGAGGAGGTGAGTTAAAGGGGCCTTGGTCGGACCTTCTCCGTTAAGAGCTTCTTTTTGGGTTTGAGGTCGCAGTTCCGCACCAAGGTTTTTTTCGAGAATATCTTTCCATTGCTGTGTTAGATTTTTCTCATTCCTCTATTTCCTTGCACAGTTCGTATCTTTGGTTGACGTGATGATTAACGACTGTGGGTTTGAGGTAGAGAAACTCGCGAAAGAGCTTGCTGAGTCGGAGCAGAAATCATCGCAACAAGGCGAAATTGGAGGTTAACGAGGATACACACTCCCTTGAAGTATCGCGGTTGGAAACTCGGATTGCTGAGTTAAAAAGGGACTTTTGGGAAGACTGCAAGATCCTTTCTCAAGGGGAAAAAGTCTAGGAAGGCCAAGGCTTCAGAGTTTCTCCTCTTGCAGCATTAGATCAAAAGTGGAGGAGGCTCGACGAGCCACAGTATTGTGAAGGCTGAGGCTGAGCTGAAGGGCGCTCTATACGCCGAGGCTCTGACTCGTTTGGCAAAAGTTTCCAACTCTCTTTACTCCCTGATGAGCATTCACAATAAGGACCTTTCTCTGGCTGCCATTGAAGGATGAATCAACGGGATTTGGCTGTTTCAGGGCGGGGAGGCTCCATCTCCGCAGGCTGAAGAGGACAAGCTGTCTGCTCGTAAAGCGGAGCTGGAAGTCGTTGAGGGAGATTTCGATTTGTTACTATCTCGCCTGAAATTTGACTGTATCGTTCCACTGCTTTCTGAGGAACTTGATCCGGCGGATGTCGAGCTTGCTGGTGCGGTTCAGGGAGATGGAGATGACGTGGCCCAAAACTCGGATGATGTGATGGGTGAGGGCGAGGTTCTGTCCCTAGAGGTTTAGTGAGGATGTAGTCCCTTTATGGATGTTTGATTTTTATGTTTGTTCTGGCCTGTGTGGCCATGTTTATGTTTCGGGACTGGCCATATGTGGCTTTGAATCCCTGCCCCTTGGCGCTTTTATTAATAAACTAGGTATTTTAGTGATAATGGCACAAGAACTTTTATGTGGATGTTTTGAGGAAAGAATATGAGTTTTCATGTCATACCCAACTTTTAGTGGGTTCTTACATTTGTTGTTCGTCTTAGATGAAGGTACTCGAAAAGCTGCGGACCCTTACGAACGGTTAAATGTAAGCGAACATACATGTTTTGGAATCTTGTATCATTTTATTGATTCTATAGCTTGAGATGTTCGAGACCTTTCGAGACTAGTGCGCTGGGTTTAGGGCAAGACCAAGGCTTAATTTCGGTTGAGGGTTCGCGATGGTTGTTTTGGCTTACATTACCGGTTGCATTTTCAACCTGATTCAGTCTCCATATTGAAGTCAATGAAAAGTTCTTGGCTTATATGACTTACACTGATTTGGAATCGAGCATCTCTTCAAAGACAATTTCGAAGTCTTCTGAAAGTACTGACCAAAATTTTAGATTTCTTTTATACCGGGCTATTATCCTTGTGTCGGATGTCTGAGAGCCTATCTCTATGATGGAGATGGCTAAGTATGTTTTAGACGTTAGAATTTGATTGTTGTGATCAGCAACAAACATGATGGTACGTGTTAAGGAAATGTTGGTGCGTATGATCGTTTGTTTTTCCGAGATAAGAGATTTATTGAGGAGATATTTTTCATAAAATGATTATTCAGGCATCTTGTGATTTCTCCAGATGCCAAAAACTGAGTTTTCCTTTCGTACGCCACGTTTCGTGTTAGAAATGTTTGCGGTCTTGGAGAGTTTGATAATTGTTTATTAGGTTTCCATGTAAATGTTTTTTTATGTTATCCGTTTTTGGGTTATATGGTGATAAAATATTGGGTTACATTGAGTGTGTTTTTGAGAGGTTAGCGAGACACTTTGACGTTGGACAGTGTTTTCTGTACTGCTGATTTTGTTTTTGATAATATCGAGTTCGAGAGCAAGGACATTTTTAAAAAATGTGGGAGTATACGAGTATACGTAACCACTCCCCCCCCTTTTTGGAGAGGGGGACGGATGAATTCGTCTTGCGACGAGTTGCTGACAGTGTGAGGGTTAAGGTTTATTTTTAATCAGACAATCTATCAAATTAACCCTACGAACCACTCTTACCAAGAGAGGTCTAGTTGTATTACTTAGGGAGTGAATCCACAGAGAGCGAGGGAATATCATAGATTTATGTATTCCTAATGGCTAAGGTAGGAAAGCTATGAAAAGGAGGTTTCTTGTAGGTTTTATTCGAAAAGGAATTTTTCTAAATAAGTAAAGTTTATTCAAATATGGAAAAGATAGATCTAGGCTTTAGGAAAGTGAATTATAGTGGATAGGATGTAGGGAATTATTAATATGCAAGAACCTTAATCAACTAGTCTGTCTGACCCCCTCTTGTTCTAACTCTAGTATGCGAACAGAGAAGTCGACAGTCAATCGACGGCTAAGGTCGAGTGTCGATCGACGCTATCAGACATGAAGTTTGTCCGCTAGGTTAATTAAACTAGCTATCGCATGTATCTAACAACCTAGCCCAATGGAATCAATTCTGACACAGAACCTACTCTCGTAGTTGTCCATGTCCTAAGTTCAAGTTTCTAGTTAGCTACTCCATAACGCAAAAATTAAACACAATTCCAAAGATTGATATCTCTTCATCCTAGCAATCCTATTTTGGGCTAATTCATCAATACCATTATAAACCCTAAATCTAACAAGAGAATTACTCATACATAATCATAGAAAGCATAATAGTCTGAATAATATAATGAGGGTTCCAATACATATTTCTGAAGGAGTTCAAATCTTCTCCCCTAAACTACTAAGAAAACTTAAAAGGTGTAAATAATACTTTTTGTAATATGAAATCTGTCTCTCTTTGCCTAAGCAATGGCAGAACCTTTATAAACTAGGTCAAAACTCGTTAAGGGCCATTCTCGTAATTTTTCTTGATTGGGATTGAAGTCGGCCAATACTGCTGCGAGTAGGCTGTCGATCGACATCAAGGATGCTCCGTCGATTGATGTCATTCTTAACATTGACTCGGACTTAGATGATCGTGAAGAACTACTAGATATCTCCTCTGAATGCTCTAACAAGCTCCATTATTTCTATAATGCTCCAAAACGTACATTCACCTAAAAAGACTGTAAAATACACTCTAGGCATACATAGTAGACTCCAAATTAGGTCCAAATAATAGTCTAAAACTGGTAAATAACAGGGTATATCACCCCCAGACTTAACTTTTTGCTTGTCCTCAAGTAAAACAAAGGTAGCTTGTGAAAGAGGTTTCAAAAAAAGGGGACTCACATAATACATAAGCATAACTATCACCCCTATTATATCACAAGAACATCGAATTGTGTTAATCAAAGAGAAACTTTATATGCCCTATCCTAGTATAGCAACCAAATCCATTCTACCAGCAAGTCAACAATAATAATTTGACTCACCCCTTTTTTGATCTCATTTCTTTGCATAAAAAAGTGAAGGCCTTACCTTGGGAGTATCGATCAAAGGACACATGGACTCAACTCCTGCAAACCTGCATGTATAGGTATAAAGCCTTTCATGATCCCTTTCTTCCCTCTTCTCTCTCAGAATATTTTTGGATGTCAAACTCAATGGACAATGATGTTGCTACTGTCCATCTTGCAATCTTTTTTTTATTTATTTTGTTTTTGAACAACGTTGTAGGTGAATAGTGGGGTCATCGGTAAGGTACCTACCCCTCGCTTCCAACAATGTGTGATCATTCTTTTGAATTAGAACAGTGGGGTCATCGGCAATGCACCTACCCCTCTGCATCTCTGGAAATCATTTCAGTCTTTTCTTTTATAGATTCTGAAGAGAGAGAGAGAATATAAGATAAGTGAGATAAGAAATACACAGAATAGTACCTTACAAACTTGTAGAAGGAATCCGATCTGATGTATACCAAGCCCCAAAGCAAGTAGTCAATATTAGGTTAGAGATCAGATTTGCTTCCTTCAAACTTTCTTAGTAAGTGTGATCTAATGGCAGGATGATCCACTTTGCCATCTCTAGTAATCTCTGCAATCAACATGTCGAGGAATGGTGCTATAGTGTTGGTAGTCAATAAATAAGTTTTGATCTTAATCCCCTTCTTGACTCTATAAAAACTATTTGAAAAACTTAGTAAATAAAAGATCAAAATAAATAAAAGCATCAGTTAACCTCTCCCAGACTTAAATGACATTGTCCCTAGTGATATTCCGTAGGGTTTGGTTATTAAAAACTAAAGCATACGTAAAAGGTAGTGAGAAAGTCGATGTTACCAAACTTCGTAAAGAGTGTCTACCGATGGTGGGTGTTGAGTGTCGACCGACGGTGAACCATCCAAGCCGTCGACCGATGGTGAGGTGGTGGTGTCGACCGATGGTGGTTTCAAACTTTTCTACTACTCCTTTGAAAACCTAAAGTAATTAAGAAAAAAGCGTAATTAATAACTAAATAACTAAAAATAAAACTTACTAAACAGTGGGTTGCCTCCCACTCAGCGCTTGGTTATAGTCTTAAGCTCGACGTTTGGACTTCTGGACTAGGAAGGTGGTTCATCAAACCAATGTGGAAAGCAAGTATCCACATACTCTTTCCTCGTCTCAAACCATGCACTGATGAAGCCCCTCACATCGTCATCTACTCTGGTTCTTTTAATGTCCATCCTTCTCTGAGCAACCACCATTCTGATCATCCTTTTTCGAGTGCTTGAATGCATCCCATCAAACTGTTAAGTCTGGCATCTGTGGGCTCTGAAATATCTTCCAAACTCTGGTAGATACTATCTTCATCAAGTCCTGAGAAAGATAAAATCCATCAAGCTTGTCTTGTAATAACTCCTCTGTTACCAACCTCTGCCTAAATGCTACGTGGTGACTGTCTATCGATGGCCAAGTGTTGCCATCGATTGATGCTGAACTGACTGCCCCAATCGGTGTTTTTTTTCTGAAGAGATTCCCTGATATGTTGGCCGTAGCCAGGATGTCTGCGATATCGTCCTTGGATACATTGAGAATCCTTCCATCCATTGCTCTTGCATATCCATTTGGATCCCAAATAAATCCAAACTGATCTGGTCTAACATAACCATAATCGTCATCTTATCCTACCGGATTGTCGTCGATCGATGGTTGTTAGTCTTCATGTCGCAGATAGCTCCCATTGTTACCCTGAATGCTCTTCCACGGAGTAAGGAAGAGTTCCAATCAATCTTTATATCCATCACATGGAAGTCTACTGGAACTAAGGCATTGCAAATCTGCACTGGGACGTCCTCTGGCTATCCCTTCTGAATTGACTTTGGAGTAATACACAAAGGTGAATGAATCACTAGAAGGCTCCAATTTCAGGCTTAGCTTCTCTGCAATAACTCTAGGAATGATTCTAACTGCTGACCCAGTATCGTAGAGGGCGTTAGGATACTCGTGACCTTTGACAAAAAATGGAATCACAAATTTCCGAGAGTCACTTTTCTTTTTGAGAGTGGTCCTCTGCTTCAGCTTCTCTATAAGGTCATTTAACATGTGCTCTATGTACTTTTCTCTTTCCTTGGATTCCCTGAAAAAACATCCACAATCTATGAGTATAATATGCTTCATCAAATTGAGTATTTAAAATAAATTAAAAACTCGTTTTTTTTTGCAAAACCATCCATCTCTTTGTCAGTTGCTTCTCTGCGAAGATGTTTGGAAATCTTCTGCTTCTTTCTTGGGTGTCCTTTTTTGTCATAGTGTTAGGTGTATCGGTGTTCTGTTCTTGAGTCTTCAACTCGAAGGTATGAAAAATTGGCCGGCATTCAGACTTGGCAAATAAATAGGTTCCGCTTTTGGAGACACCTGCTCGATTCTGGCTTCTCTACTTCAATAGATGTTGGAGGATTCACGCGAAGCGACAGATTCTGAAAGTTCCGTCGATCGAGGTTCAGGTTTGGGTGTTGATCGATACCAATGCGAAATGCCGAAGGACATATAACTTTCTACACGGAAATATCCTTCCTTGCACCTATCAATGCACTGACGTGGTGTTTATGACTAGCTTCCCATTTCTTCTTAATCAGGGTCTCATGTCTCTGAATGACCTCACTTATTTGGACCACTTGATTCTCCAACTTCTTGACATGAGTGTTGAGAGTCTCAAACTTTGTGTTGAGGTTGATGTACATGGAAACTATCTTTCCATTGAAGTTCACAGTCATCTGCTGCTGCTCTAGTATTCTATCAACCATAGCTTATAACTTGGTCTCATGAGGCTTTTGATGTTGTGAATTTGGATTGTAGGTACTCCGGTTTCCAGCATAGGAGTTCTGTTGTAGCCTTGATTTCCTTGTCCCTGAAATCTGTTTCCACCAACAAAATTCACATCTTCTTTCTCTTCTTCTTCTTCTTCTTCCATGGTTTTGACTTCTTGCTTCTTGGGAATTTCCTGAACACTAAGCAGCTTTGCTTTGACTTCATCTGTCTGCTCCTTGCTCAAAGATGGAGCTGATTTGTTCGTCTCATAGTCGGTGTTCTTGGTGCTCTTGCTAGACACCAAGTTCCCAATACGCCTTGTTGCTTCCTCTGTAGTCCTAGTGCTGAAATTTTCTTCACTAGTTGTATCTAAAGCCATCTGGTACTGCAGATTAATACTTCTGAAGAAAATGCTAAGCAGCTGCACTTCGTTGAAACAGTGGTGTGGGCAGTCTCACTGGCAAGACTTGAATCTGAACCAAGAGCTTCTGATGATTCTCCAGGTTCTTGTGTGAATGTAGCGATTCTGATTCTCAAGTCCTCTTCTTGTGAATCCTCGAAGAAATTATGCAGGAATGCATTCTTGATGTCTATCCAGGATGTCAGATATACTGGTGGTAATTGCTTAAGCCAATGCAACGCATCTCTAGCAAGTGAGTACTTGAAAAGCTTACATAATAAATAGTACTCGGGAACTCCATTGGCTTTAATAGCATATACTAGATCTTCAAATTGCTCCAGATTATCGATCGGGTGCTCATGACGGAATCAATGGTAGGGTGTTTGCTCAACACGTGCGAAGAAAGATGGTTTGATCTCAAAGTCATTCTTCTAGAAAGCTGGAGGACGAATGGCGGATTTGTTAGCATAGAACTGGTCTGGATGATCGTCTGCCAGTGTTCGTTGAGAATCTTTGGCGGAAGCTTCAGGTCGAGCTACTGCAGCGTTCTATTCTACTTCTGGTTCAGGGATTACATCCCCCTGATCATCAATTCTATGACCTGTTGCATTATGCAGATGACCTTGAAGGTCGTACATGTCTCCTTTCTTATCTCGAACCAAAACTAAAATCGCAACCTGCCGTCGAGCGATGCCGTGTGGGTATTGTCGATCATTGCTTGTCGTGAAGGAGCGTTGATCGGCGGTTGAGTGCCACAGTCGACCGATTCTTGTCGTATCTGTTTGCGGATGGAACGTTTGATTGCAACGAGATCTGAGAAGAGTAATTATCTGTTCTTTTCGCTTCTGGTACTGCTGGGCATGGACCTTAAAGACAAGAAAAATAAATTGTCAGCAACTTGCAATAAAGAAAAAGCCTAGACTAAACCCTAGAAAATAAATCTAATGACAATCCTTGCTCCTCGACAATGGTGCTAAATTTGACAACGTTTGGTTTAAGGTTTACTTTAAAGCAGGAAATCTATCAAATTAACCCTACAAACTACTCTTGCCAGAGAGGTTTAATTGTAGTACTTAGGGATCGTATCCACAGAGAGCGAGAACACACAATATCTTTTTGTATTCCTAATGGCTAAGCTAGGTAAGCTGTAAATAAAAGGTTTATTGTAGGTTTTATCCGACAAGCAAATTGTAGGTTTTATACTTCTTCAATACCAATATAAACCCAAAATCTAACAAGAGAATTACTTAGACATAGTCATATAATGCATGATAAACTAAATAATATAATGCATAAAATAAATAATGGGGTTCCAATAGAAATCTTTGAAGGAGTTTAGATCTTCTCCCCCAAACTACTAAGAAAACTTAAAAGCTGTAAATAATAGTTTGTGTAATATGAAATCTCTCTCTCTGCATAAACAATGGCAGAACCTTTATAAACTACGTCAAAACTTGTTCAAGGGAATTCTCGTAATTTGTCTTGACTTGGGCTTGAAGTCGGCCAATACTGCTGCGAGTAGGCCGTTGATCGACAGCAAGGATCCTCGGGCTTGACTTTGACTCGGACTTAGCGGATCGTGAACAGGTACTAGATATCTGCTCAGAATGCTCTACCAAGCTCCATTATCTCCATAATGCTCATAAACGTACCTTGACCTGAAAAGACTCTAAAATACAGTCTAGACATACATAGTAGACTCTAAATCAGGTACAAATGATAGTCTAAAACTTGTAAATAACAAAGTATATCAGTTGCCTACGTACCCCTTTCGAGGATCAAGTCGTCTCGTAGTTGAGTTTGTTACGACGTGATCGCTTACAGATAGTGTTTTTTGAGATGCATCGCGTTCCAGGTTCTCAGAATTTTGGCGTCTTGCATGTTGGCAATTTCATACGCACTTGGTCAGACCACCTTTATGACTTTGTATGGTCCTTCCCAATTTGCTCCTAGTTTTCCCACATTTCGTTCGGCGATGTTTTAGAAAACTTTGCCCATGACTAAATCACCTTCCTTGAATCTGAGGCTACGTACGTTTAAGTTATAGTACTTTGTGGCCGTGTGTTGGTAGTTTTGAATCCGTATGAGGGCCTGATCCCGGCACTCGTTGATGAGGTCGAGATCATTCATCAACATCAGATTATTCAACTCTTCTCGTTCTGGGAGTAGTCTCCTGCGTATTTGGGGGAATTCGACTACCGCTGGAATCATGCATTTTGACCAACATACGAGGGCAAATAGGTTTTCTCCCGTTACTCGTCTTGGGGTCGTTCGATGTGACCATAAGACTCCTTCAAGTTCTTCCGCCCATCGACCTTTTTTGGCGTCTAGGCATTTCTTAAGTCCGTCTAGGATGGTTTTGTTAATAGTTTCAGCCTGGCAGTTGTCCTGCAGGTATCTGGGAGTTGACTTGGTTAGTTCTATCATCCATTTTTTGAAAACGCCTCGAATTTGGTCAAGATAAATTGAGACTCTTTGTCTGTTACGATCTCGTACGGGATTCCGTGTCTGCAGATGATATTTTTCCATATGAAGCTTTCGACTTGGGCGCCATTAATGCTTGCGTATGAGTCTGCTTCGGCCCATTTTGAGAGGAAATCTGTTTGGACTAGCAGGAAGTGTTTCTGTTTAGATTTGTGAATGGGACCGACAATATCCATTGAAAATCGCATGGAAGGGTATGGTGCTGAAATGAATGAGAAAACTTCCGCCGGTTGATGCATTGTGGGCGCGTGTCTCTGGCATTTCTCGCATTTACGTGCAAATTTCTCGCAATCACTGATCATCGTTGGACAATAGTAGCCATGGTGCTTTTTTTGATTGGGAGGGATCTTCCACTAGAGTGATTTCTGCAGGATCCAGAGTCGACCTCTTCCACGATTCTCCGGAATTTGTTTCCTTCCATGCAAGTCATAAGTGGTCCAGAGAATCTCCAGTTGTAGATTTCTGTTTACCATAATGTATCGTGTGGCTTGGGTTTTGATCTTTCAGGCTGCCCACTTCTATGCAGGGAGTATTCCGTCGGCTATGTATCCTAGGATTGTTTCCATCTATGGTTAATCTCAGCCATATTCATATCGTTCCAAATTTTCTTTGGGCTGGACGTCAACTTTGTTGGCATCATCGTCTTGCGGGTTGATTAAGTTTACGATGACCGGTGGCCCGATGCTCAGGTGCTCTTTGAATTTTACAGGAATTACTCTTCTGAGACCCAAATCTGAGCTTGATTCTAAGGCTGCCAGAGCATCGGCCTGTGCATTTTCCGAGCGGGGAATTCAGGTGAGAGCGAATTGATCGAAGTCATGAGCTAGGTCCTGGACGAGTTTTAAGTATGTGTCCATCTTTTCGTCACTTGCTTCGTATTCCCCGCTTTATGGGTTGGGTACTAGTTGAGAATCGAAGTATGCGTGGATGTTTTGTATCTTGAGAGCATGAGCTAGCCGCAAGCCTGCGACGATAGCTTCATACTCAGCTTCATTATTTGAAGTGTGAAAAGTTAGTTGGAACGATTGTTCCAACATCGGCGTCGTGAGTCGAACCCCAACTCATGAGCCTTGTTTGGATGAAGATCCGTTAATATGAAGGCTCAAGGTCGAGTTTAGTTCTTGCTTTGTCATGCCATCCATGGGGAGTTCTACCAAGAAATCGGGGAGTACTTGTGATTTTGTGAAAATTTTTGTTTGATACTCAATATCGAATTCACTCAACTCGACAACCCATTTGGCCAACCTTCCTGATTAGTTGGGAATGTGCAAAATCATTCGCAACCAGAATGCGGTGAGTACTAAGAGTGCATGTGACTGAAAATACAATCTCAGTTTTCGTGGTAACATTACGGCGGTGAACGCTAGTTTTTCCATTAAAGGGTATCGTGTCTCGTCATCCAACAAGGTCTTACTTACGTAAAAAAATGGTTTTTGCTCTCCAAGTTTTTCTCTGATGTGAACGCCGATTACAGCTGTCGTTGATACTGCGAGATACAGAAACAGGGGCTCACCTTCGACAGGTTTGGGAAGGACTGGAGTGGTCAGGTAAGGCTTGAACTGTTGGAAAGGCTTTTCGCACTCTTCGGACCACTCGAATTTTTTGTTCCCTTTCAAGGTCTCGTAGAAGAATATGCATTTGTCTAGTGATCGAGAGATGAAGCGATTAAGTGCTACGACTCTCCCGATTAATCTTAGCACTTCTCGTTTGGTTCTCGGGGAAGCCATTTCAATTAGCGCGTTGATTTTTTTGGATTAGCTTTGATGCCTCGATATGTGACGACGTATCCAAGGAATTCCTTTGATGCCACCACGAACCTTCATTTAGCTGGGTTCAGTTTCATTGTATGTAAATTTAACCTCTCGAAACATTCTTGTAGATGAGTGATGTTTTCTCGCTCTTCGAGAGACTTTTCGAGTATATCATCGATGTAGACCTACATAGTTTTTTCCGAGCTTCTCGGATAACATGCGGTTCAGGAGTCGTTGGAATTCTGCACCTGCATTCTTGAGACTGAAAGGCATCACTTTGTAACAGTAGGTGCCACAATCGGTGATGAATGAAGTCTTTTCTCGATCATCGGGGTTCATCATAATTTGGTTATATCCCGAGAAAGCATCGATGAAGGACATGAGCTTGTTTCCCGCCGTTGCTTCTACCAGGCAGTCGATATGCGGCAGCGGGAATCTATCTTTTGGACATGCTTTATTGAGATCAATGGAATCGTCGCAGATTCGCCACTTCCCATTTTTCCTTCTGACGACAACGAGATTGGCGAGCCAGTCTGGTATCTGACTTATGCTATGGACCTGAATTTGAGGACTTTCTAAACCCCATCTTTGACTGTGGTAGCACGTTCAGGTCCCAACTTTTGTTGCTTCTGTTTAACAGGTTTGAAAGTTGGATCGAAGTTGAGTTCTTGGCATGTTATGTTGATATCGATCCCTGGCATGTCTTCCACAGCCCAAGCGAACATGTGAAGGTTCTTTTCCAGACAAGCTATAATCTCTGTCTTTAAGGGTTCACAAAGATCAGCGCCGACTTCAACGCAATGCTCAGGGAACTTCTCGTCGAGACACACCAAGACAACATGTTCAGAAGTTGGTTCGTGTTTCTCTTCCAAAGCATCATGCTTCCGTAATTGCCAGAAGATTACCGTTTAATCTTGTTCTAAGGCGCTCTCGACGGAAGTCAATTTCTTTTTATTTTCTGACAAATTTTCTGCTGTCGAACATATTCGCTTTTTCTCTGCGGCGAAACAAACTTACGATATTTTCCGATATCCCAGGATTGTTTCGATTCCAAAGGGAGTCAGAAATTTGTTACACAAGTGGTATGTCGACGGTATGGCTTGCATGGAGTTCAGCCACGGAACACCCTTGATTGCATTTTATGATGCAGGGCGACCGACGACTAAAAACTCCACGATTTTGGTTATAGGCATGAAGCTCAGCCACGGAACACCCTTGATTGCATTTATGATAGAGGCAATCGACGACTAAAAACTCCATTATTTTGGTTATTTTCCTATCTTTAACTTTGAGGTTAATCAAGCCGAGGGTCATAGTAACTTCTCCCGAGAATGCCACTAATGGGCTTGGACTTTCCGTAATTTCAGAAGGTTTTATTTTCATTCTCTCGAGGGTATTTTTTCAAGATGATATCAGCCGAGCCTCCAGTGTCGACAAATACTCTCGCGACATTAATATTCTAGATTTTCAGTACGATGACAAGGAGGTCATTGCGAGGGTTGGCTTAATTGACCGTTTCTCTGTCCTTGAAAGAGATGACAGTACTATCCATTTGGTTGGACAAATCGCTTCCTGATCGTTCATTGATCTTAGAGTTAGAGAATCTGACCCCCCCCTCCTTCTAGCGCCAAACTATGGGAACCAAAATTCAAATTGCCAATTTCTGTAATCGGAGGAAAGCGAAGAAACCCTAACATTCCTTGAGATCCCGGATTCTCTAAGTAAACACACGAATACGAAAAAGAAGCAATAAAAAATATCAAAATGAATTGCACAGAGGCGTTTTATTGATTAAGATTAATTAAGTTATAGAGATTCACCGAAAACAATATGGACGGAAATTCTCAACAATGGAGAACAAGAGATTTTGAATTAGTAGCCACCTAGCTCTTAAGTTATCCTAAAGTTAATATAATGTCCATAGATCTAAATTTTGGATCATTTTTCTGCTTGTCTTGACTCTCCTTATATATGCCCTTTAGGTTGATCGTCTTTCCTTCTCCACCTCTGATTCACGTCTATCTTTCCTTACCTTCTCGATTTTCTATGATTATCCGGAAACTTAACATTTATCTTCTTTTCCATTTATCTCCTATGAAAGCTTGATAAACCGCCATTGCAACTGACCTCATTCCAGTTAAAAATCGTTAATTGCCATTTTGTTGCGGTTTACGCCTTTCAGGCCGTTTTGCAACTTAAGTGTTTTTACGATTTCTTTCAGAGAAACCGCTTTCCATACGATGTGGGTTTCTGTACCGTTGGTTCTGCAAAATAATAAAACATTCATATAGTCGAGCTAACGGTAGTGTTAAGTTAAATGTTACCATTTTATACGAATGATTTGAAGTTTTTAAGAGAAGACAAGTCTTTGCGATTTTATCGCATAACTTCAACGAAAACTCCAATCGAGACGAGATGAGTAGCGGTATGGTCACGAATTGACGGTGAGATTGACGAAGAGAATATTGTTTTGTCGTGTACGGACGACAAGACTTGTGGCTGGTCTTGTCGCCTTTGGGCGACAAGACGTTGAGTGTGTCTTGTCGCCCACAGGCGACAAGACGTTGAAAATGTCTTGTCGCCTGTGAGCGATGGGCGAAGAGACGTTGATCTTGTTTCGGTGCCCGTGGGTAGTGGGTGACGAGACTCAAGGCTAGTCTCGTCGTCTATGGGTGACGAGACATTCATCTTGTCTCGTTGCCCATGGGCGACGAGACTTCATCATGTCTCGTTGCCCATGGGAGACGAGACTCAAGGCTGGTCTCGTCGCCCGTGGGCAACGAGACGTTGAGCGTGTCATGGTTCTTTTCCGAAATGTTTGTAATCTTGTGTACTCCGAAGGATGCGCTAGCAATTTTGGGCATCGATATTGAGGTTACTGATTTTGACCCAACACCTCCCCACTGTGAAATTCAACTGTGATTGAAAAACAGATGTTTGAAAGCATCAAGCACCACTTGCACTTTTCCTTCGTTGAGATTAACATCATCTTCACCAAGAACATTTCTTAGAGCATTACCAATGCTTATGAAAGTTAGTTCAGCCCACAACTGAAGATGGACACCGATAGCTCTCAGCCAAATATTTTTGAGGGGTAATTCTCCTCCACCGCTTGTTCACATATGAGAATCGCCATCTGATATGCTCAAATTTACTCTTTGAGCTACTCTGCAACTTCAGAGTGCGATGTAACACTTGGGGATCGAATCCACAAAGATTTAGATCACACAATAGACTTACTGTTGTCAGATTAAGTTAGATCAATAATAAGAAAGTAAATAGATCAAGGTTGTAAGCGATTAGGAAATGTGTTAGATCCAGGGATTCAATCATGTAATTTAGAATCGTAGTTCAAAAGTTTCTAAAGTTTTATGAAGAATGATTATAGAACTCAAACCACAATAGTAAAGTCAACCAGCTGTCGCTGCTGAGACTATCTATGCCTAGATCCAAGAATTCCTAATCACTTTAAAAATTCAATTGATTAAAACAAGTGTTAAATTCAAGTTAGATTATGTTCACTAAATTCCTAAACTAAATCTCTTTGCAAATAGGTATTCAGATCACTAGGATTAGTTTAGGTAACAAATAAATTTTTGTGTCTAACAATTATCCTATGATCTAGATTTCAGGCTGTCAATCCAAATCTATCATTAAAATCAAGATGAAGAATTCTTTAAATAACCCTAGCAATTCTATCAATTAAAAATTTATCCTAAACCCTAGAAACAACGGAGCTACTCATACATGAAAGAAATAATACAATCATAGTCTGAATAAACTGCATAAATAATAAACAACAAGAGTTCAAAATCAATCTCAGAATGAGTTCTGGTGTATCCTCCAAGAATACTATAAATATTAAGTAAAGTGTAGCCTAAACAATGTTTTAAATAGTTATTGTAGACATAAAACACGTTCTGGGCTTCTTTGTAAATACTGGAGACTTGTGGATCTTTTTGCAATATCCTGAAATTTCATAAATAAACGTTGGTTTCTTTGGCAAGAGTGGGTGTGATCGAAATCAGCTAGAAATCACTACTCCAACTTGATGTTTTCGGCTTCACTTCTCTTGATCAGCAAAACTGCTCAAGAGTCCCCAAAGTACTCCACAACGGCACCAAGACCTTTAAAGGCTCTGAATAAACTCCTTATATATATAAACTATAAAACTGGACTTATATTGGGTCGAAACCCGTAAAACCATAATATATCAACTCCTTCAGTCTTATCCTTTGCCTCTCCTCAAGCAAAACAAAGTCTAAATATGTGCAAGAGGTTTGAAAACGCATGAACTCACATATCATTTAGAACCATCAATTTCACCATTACCTGTTGCAAGCCACATCAAATTGTAGTAACCTTAAAAAAAACTTCAAGTAACAGACCATTTCAGCCCACAGCTCATAAGAGTTATCCTAACTCACCACTATTGACATTATCTAAGAGCCTTAGGTGCAGTCTAATCTTGGGAATATCGATCAAAGGACACATGGACTCTTACCCATTCAGATTTCTGATCACACAAACAATGTTCTCTTGTCCCTTCACTAAATTGATTTCTCTTCTTTTTCTTTTATTTTTCAATCTCTGCAAAGTGTAGACGAATAATTGGTCAAATGATTTTTTTCCTACCCCTCCCTTCCAGCTTGTTGTGATCATTCGATTGTTGTAAAATAATGGGGTCATAGGAAATATTCTTAACCTCTTACTACTCAGGAAATCATCTCAACCTTTCCTTTTCTCATTATTTTATATGCTAGAACAAAGAGAGAATGGAACCATACACACAGACATGCCTTTTCAGACATGCATGAGGAGTCCAGTCCATTGTATTCAAAGCCCGAAGACAAGAATTGAATAGATTCATGATGTAGGATTGTTTTGGATCCCTTAGACACTCTCACAAGCATGGATGTTATCGGCAGATCGATCCATTTTGGCTTTTCCATGCTGTACAACCTGCAATCAATAACTCAAAGAAAGCTGCTAGGTAAAAAGTTAGGTGATTAGTTCCAGAAAAAGTTCATAGTCACCAACTGAATCTATTTTAACTCAATAAAACGACTCAACTGACACTCAAAACATAACACAATCTCATTAGAGACATGATGCGTCCCTAGGATGCTCTTTGTTTGATGGGGATGGATAGATACTTGCAAGAACGAATCAGGGACTCTAGTTCTTCAAGGTTGTGGATCGATTGGTGACACAAGAGGGATGAGAGGACTCTTGATACTCCTAGATGAATAACTCGGATATGACACACCAAGTAAACACCCTTAGGTCTCTGGATATTACACACCAGAATTCGACAAATTCTAGAGAGAGAGAGCCGTCAAGAGAGAAAAGAAACTCGTTGATCGATAATTTCTTGAGTACAATAGGGTTAGGAGAACCCTTTCTATAAAAGGAAACCAGAGAACAGGCTCTCTAGGGTTTCGAAAATAGTAAAAAGGAAAAAAACTATAGTTTAAAATAAACATAAGCTTTAAAATGTCAACTTCTGCTAGTCTTGGGCCGAGATAGAGCCTAAGTGATGTGTAAGACAAGTTGTGGCCTCGTTAAAAACCTTCCTCCGGAAAACCTCGTGGGATAAAACCAAAAGCAAGGAAAAGCGCACGCACCAAATGTCTTGCCTAGATACTAACTCAGCTTGATGTAGAGATGGCTTGAATGGTGATCAAGACATCTCGGATCAAACCTTGTCCAAGACTTTCTTCTTGTTGTGGATGTGAAGTGAGTAATCCAACAACATTCTCCTTAAGTTTCTTGACTCTGGAACGAGTCATGGGACCTTCGGGAATGGTCAGAGCATCATCACCAGGCTGCTGGTGCATTGTGGCATCATGGGGCTCGTCGAAGATCTCTTTGCCCTCTTTAGTAATCTGGTCCATGATCACATCATATTCCTTGGTGCTTTCCATGATCACATCATCCCCTCCCTCTTCAAAAAGATTTGTCCTCAAATCTGTTTTATCTGCAATAGAGGGGACCAAGTCAGTAACATCAAAGTTTGAAATCAGATTACACTTACCTTGCAATCCTCTTTGATAGGCATTGTTGCTGACTGGTTCGGATATATAGAAGGCATTGATCCATTTAGTTCCTGATTCATTACTCGAACCAGATACATTGAAACAAAGTAAGTTAGCACATAAAAATTTATCAAAGAGTAATAATCTTATCCCAAATTGGGCTTTGCTTGGTTTTTGTTTGTATGTTGCATCTGGAGGTGCTTCTTTGATGATGATGAAGCAAGTGACGCCTTGGTGTTTTCCTGGTCCAAATATGGTGGTTTGAACCTCACATCTTCCTCACGCTTGTAGCTTCTCCTTACACCCTTCAAAGCTTTCTTGAAATCTATACTTGGCTCTTTTGATAAAACAAGAGTATTATATCTGTGTAAAGAGTGATAAAAGAATCATTGAAAACATTACCACTTACCTTAGCATGCTCACCTGGTCGCCATAGATAGGTTTGAGATGTTCTAAACTTAGCAAAATTTAAACAAAGCAGAGATAGGATCACCTGACTTGTAGAGCCCTTAACTCTTTCACCTGAGAAGCTTTGGACATGAGTCCAATTCGACGTGATAGCCTGATGAGTTAAGTTTCTAATGCAGTTGGTTTAATGGCCTAATTCGTTTTGGTTGATGAGATAGGATCTTCTGACTGCTCCTATATCACAGCTGGCGACTAGACAGTTTTCAAGATTTGCTTGGTGCTTCTCCAACTTAGACAAATACTCATCATTGATACTCTGATCATTGTAGCTCCTCTTTTCACCTGTACCTTTCTCAGATTTTTTGAACAAGTCAAGTGTGTTATCAGGTCAAAGAAAGTATTATAGACAAGATGTCCCTAGAGCACAAAACAGTATGACTCTTCCATCTACTACGCATATCAAAGAAAATATTACAGACCCAAATATCATCAAGGATCAAGTTCACACATTCAGAAGCAGAGAGTTCTAGTTTCAATTGTGCAACAGGTTTATCAAATAAAGTGTTATACACTAGAATATCCTCAAAGAACAATCCTACACGTTTAGAATCATTTTCAGCACACAAACAATCAATCTCAAGCTCAGAGATATTTGCAGATTTCAAAATTTCAAACCTAACACCAGCATGATGCAATTTTGGTTCATGCAGCTTCTTAGGTTCTTTCAAGACATATGTAGGTGCAAGATAATCATTAGTGATCAAATCATGCCTAGAATTCACAACAAAATTCTTCTCTTTAGTTCTAGCAAATGAATCACAAGGTTTTCTAAAACAGAAATCAGTTTGTTTCAACTCAAGCTCCAAAACCTTTTCAAAGTGATCAAAGCTCTTGATATGTTTCAGAAACTTATCAAGACTCAAAACATGACCAGAAATGTTGTTATTATTATTTTGAAAATGTTTTGGATCAAAGAGGTTTTCTGGTTCCAGTTCTTTAAAATATTTAAGCATGTTATCAAAAAAAGAATTTGAAACACAAAAATCTTTTACTTTGTCAAGACCAAAACGTTTTATGTCTTTAGTACTCACTTTAACAAACATTTCAGGCACAGAACTAACCACTTTAGATTCCTTACAGTGCTTTTGCAGGTTATGAGACAAGGATTTAGGAGTTGTATTAGACTGCTAGCTGTTCTGATGTTCCAACTCTTCTCCTTGTGTTGATTGCTCTGGTTCTCTCTCTACTGATTCTTCTTTTGCAACCTGTGACACTAAAACAAGGCTACTCGGTTGCACCGGTTCAAGAAAAGTTAGCTCACCACAAGAAGTACTGAAATTAAATTCAGGCTGAGGTAAGAAAAGAGAACACTCTTGTTCTGTCCCAGACTTTCCTTTTACCATAGATGTTTCTGTTTGAGCTTCTTGAATTGGTGCAGTTAAATCTGATTGTGCAGCTGAGTCTGGTTCTTGGTGCTGTGATGAACGTCCAGAGTTGGTTCCTTTGAATTGCTTCTCCACATCCACCATTACTTGTAGTAACTTCTTTTTATCTTCCTCACTGAACCAGGAATGTTTTTGCGTTTTATCTTTGCTGTAACAGGTTACTGCCTTGCTAGATGAACCAAAAGTACTGGATGGACGTGATCTCTTGCTGTCAGGTTGTGTCTGAACTGAGATTGAAGAGTAGAGCTTTGTTTCAAATGGTTGTTTTCGAAGTACTTCCTTGTGGTACTGTCTTGGAACATACTCTCTTCGCATCAAAGTCCTCAGCTTATGCCAAGTTTCCACGGGTTGTTTTCCATCAAGTCTTCTGGACCTTATCAAGTGATTCCACCATCTCCAAGCATAACCACAGAACTCAGCAGTAGTCATCTGAACCTTCTTTTTTTCAGCACAGTACTGACTACTAAAAATCAACTCCATCTTCTCTTCCCACTCCACATACGCAGCAGGATCAGCATCATCATAGAAAGGAGGGATTTTCATCTTTTGATCAGCCAATTTGTCTCTGCTACTGCCTCTGCCTTCATGCCCACGTCTCAGTCTCCTCTCGTTGCTTCTAGACTCAAGACTATGACCATTAGCTTGTTGGAGATCCTGTCTAAACTCCTGCCAGAGTTTATCATGGCTGGTTTTCATCTTCTGCTGCAGCTGAGCATTCATAGCCTTAAGTAACAGCCTTTCATCCTTAGTGAGGACTCCTTTCTGATCTCCTGCCATGGTACCAAAGTTGCTTCCTCCTCAGACTCGGTCCCTATTGCTTCCTGCACAAAGGAAAACGAGACAACCAGTAAAAAGATTCTAGGCAAACAAGACAAGTAAAAAGGAAAAAGATGAACACAAAATTAAGCTTGTTTTGCAAGACAAAAGAGAAAAGGATAATCGGCTAGGTAAAAAGGGAACTAGGGTTTCCGAATTCAAGTAAAAAGGGAACTAGGGTTTCCGATTTCAAGTAAAAAGGAAATTCTTTAATCTTTGTCTAAACTTCTCTAAGGTTTTCTAGCAGCCTAAACAACCTAAATCTACTCTTGTTCAAGATGATTAAGTTGATTAGCAGATGAAACAAAGAGATTTAAAGAGCCAAGAACTTATGCGGCTAGGGTTAACATTCTAGGGTTTCCGCAAGCAAAAAGGAAAAAGCTTTAAACCTTGTCTAATCTCTATGAGTTTTGAGCAGCCCTAATCAGATTAGATCTATTGCTTGTTCAAGTTAACAAAGGTTTATTGCTGATGAAACAAAAAGAAACAAGAGAGAACGAGTACTTCCTAAACCAAAGTTGCTATGATACCACTTGATGCGTCCCTAGGATGCTCTTTGGTTGATGGGGATGGATAGATCCTTGCAAGAACGAATCAGGGACTCTAGTTCTTCAAGGTTGTGGATCGATTGGTGACACAAGAGGAATGAGAGGACTCTTGATACTCCTAGATGAATAACTCGGATATGACACCAAGTAAACACCCTTAGGTCTCTAGATATTACACACCAGAACTCGACAACTTCTAGAGAGAGAGAGCCGTCAAGAGAGAAAAGAAACTCGTTGATTGATAATTGCTTAAGTACAATAGGGTTAGGAGAACCCTTTAAATAAAAGGAAACCAGAGAACAGGCTCTCTAGGGTTTCAAAAATAGTAAAAAGGAAAAAACTAGAGTTTAAAACAAACATAAGCTTTAAAATGTAAACTTCTGCTAGTCTTGGGCCGAGATAGAGCCTAAGTGATGTGTAAGACAAGTTGTGGCCTCGTTAAAAACCTTCCTCCGGAAAACCTCGTGGGACAAAACCAAAAGCAAGGAAAAGAGCACGCACCAAATGTCTTGCCTAGACACTAACTCATCTTGATGTAGAGATGGCTTGAACGGTGATCAAGACATCTCGGATCAAACCTTGTCCAAGACTTTCTTCTTGTTGTGGATGTGAAGTGAGTAATCCAACAACATTCTCCTTAAGTTTCTTGACTCTGGAACGAGTCATGGGACCTTCTGGAATGGTCAGAGCATCATCACCAGGCTTCTGGTGCATTGTGGCATCATGGGGCTCGTCTAAGATCTCTTTGCCCTCTTTAGTAATCTGGTCCATGATCACATCATATTCCTTGGTGCTTTCCATGATCACATCAAGACACATCCCCCAGACTTAGAAAGCACTGTCCCAGTGGTATTATGTCCGAGATTGGGAAAAAGAAACAAACAAAAAAAAAAGTAAAAGTAAATGTAAAACACGTACCTGGGAAAGGTGAGTCTCAACCGCCACTGATGGGTGTCGATTGCTACTTGGGTGGATGGGTTATTGACCGACGCTGAGTAATCTACGACACAAACGTTTTTTTCCAAATAGTGGGTTGCCTCCTACTCAGTGCTTGTTTACTATCATTAGCTCAACTTTCGAAACAAGATTTAGTCCAGATGAGATTGGGAATATGCTCCAAATCAATTCCCACTGTCCAATATTTTCAGCATCAACACACTTCCCATGAAAATCCTTCATAGCATCTCTCCTTTGTCTATGAATTCAGAAGTGAAAACCGGTCGAACCTAAGAAAATTGCTATGAAAAACCGGTACTGTGCAGTTTGTACTCCATGATACCATTTGAGAAGCTCTAAGGAACCAGCATCAAATGAGGACCGCCCTTGATCCTTTTTATCTTCTTCTTCATGTTGGTCTTTCCCCCAGACTTATTTGATTCTACATTAATGTTTGATCTAAGGAACCAGACTTATTTGATTCTACATTAATGTTTTCATGCAGGATTTTCTTGACATCACACTTATCACATGTATCTCAATTAAGAAACACTGTAGCAGATGAAATAATATAAGGGACACCAATCCAGAAACCTAGATGTCCAGTTCTGTTTTTTGGTACACCCTTGTAGAAGACATTCTCATCAATGTGAGTGAAAGAGATTCTGTAGCAAGACCCAATTTCTCATTGATGTCGTTAGTCATGATGCTTGCAGAAGATCCAACATCGCAGAGAGCATCAGGAAATTTAACTCTTGATATGGTGCAGGTTACTACAAACTTCACAAGTTCTATTAGCCTTGTTAGTTTCTTGACCTTTTAGATGCATTTATAGCCTCTTTATACAGTGCTTAAAAATTTTTCCACTTGCTCCCTAGTATTCTCGAATAACTGATTGAAAGAAGCCTTCAGGAATCCTCTTCACTCATGGACACCATCAAGTTCTTTTGCAACATAGGTGGTTTTAGATGCTTTGGTACCTTAGGATACGAGACCTTTGCCTTGTAAAATCTCTCCACAACAAATATGGAGAGCTTCAAAAATTCCAGCCTCCGATTGAGTAGGGTGTCGTCTGATCGACACCAAGAACTAGTGTCGACAGCTATGTGTCGATCGGGATAGATTTGGGCCTGTCTTGCAGCTTCTATTTGGGTTTTCTTGTAGAATGTCAATCAGCACCTTGTTGGTGTTGATCGACACTGAATTTTATGGTCGAGTCCGCTGTGTTATGAGGGAAAATTTTGGTCAATTTTTGTCCATCAAAAATTTAAGATCTGTGGATTTGAGTGGGTGTCTACCGACACTGGTAATTTGTCCTGATCGACACTCTGGTTGTTTCTCTAGAGTCAGCTTTGTTCATCAAGTTTCAGCCAAAATTTTCATGGTGTTCTTTGTTGGGGTCAAAATTGGTTCTAGCAAAAGCAAGGGCTAAAATCCTCATAATAATACTACATTTGACTTGCACACTTGAACAAAAATACGTAGAACAAACTCCAAATGTTTCTTCCTAAAAAGAAAAACGAAATTCCATCCAAACAAGAAATACTAGGAAACACGTTCTTTTGAAAGTTTTTTTTACGAAAAACATAGTTTTATGAAACAATCATTTGTGAGGCAAACTTCTGAAAGTTTCTAACGAAAAAATTCGTAGAACAAGTTTTACCAAATATTTTCCATAAAATAGATGATATGTCATGGATTTACCTGTTTTCACCCATAATATAAGTATGTTTTAGAGTCTTTTATATACATTGGAGTTGTTTTAGCGTCTTTCAAGTTTAGGTACTTAGTGGCCGTGTTTGGAGCTTTTGGATCAATTTTGAGCTTTGAGGAAAGCTCTCCTGAAAACTTGAAGTCTGAGCCTGTTCTTAGGTGAAGCATCAACCGACACTATATCATATGTGTCGATCGAGACTGCATCAATCAGTGAGTTTTACGATGATTTGAGGAAATTACAAGATTTTCCCAGAGGTTCTAGGAATTGCACAACAGGTCCCTGGCCGAATATTAGACTTGCAATTGCAATTAGGGTTTTCATCAATTTTCACCTACGTTTCATTATTCTAGAGAAGATAGCTTAGGATTGGAGAGAAAGAGAGATCTGAACACCTTATGAGAAAAGATCTTGAACTTCTTTTGATTTTTACTTTGTTTCTCTACTCTTTCTATTCTGTTTTATGCAATTTATTTAGACTATCATTTTGTTCTCTACGATTATGTCCGAGTAGTTTCATTGTAAGATTTAGGGTTTAACAAAGGTTGTTTAATGGTCTGCTAAATCTTTATTGGTGTTAGGGTAATTAATTAGTTCTTCATGTAGTTGTTCTTACTGCTAAGATAAGGATTGACCACCTTGAACTTAGATCTTAGAATTAATTGGCGCAAGAGAAAGCTTGGTATGTTGCCTGAGTTAAAACTTAGATGATCTAATTGACTAGGTGCATAGGACAGTTGGTCTAGGCGGTTAGAGAGCTTATCAAACCTGCTCGTTAAAGCTTTTCTGGAGGCAGTATCGATCGACACTCATACGATAGTGCCGATTGATACTCCCCAAGGATTTACATATGCGAGGTGGAATCCTATGTTTAGACATTAGATAATATTTGCATACAAAATCAAGATCACTGAATAATCAAGATCCCCTCTTATAACGGCACAACTGATCCCAAAGTGCACCTACAGTCCTTTCAGATCACGATGGAACGTGCCAGACTGATAGAACTAAAAAAGACGTGAGCTACTTCCTCCTTTTCTTTGAAAATCTCGAAGGAGTGGCACTCGACTGGTTCTTTGGCATGAGGAGAAACACCATCAAGAATTTTTAAATCTCTCTTAGGCAAATCTAAAACACTACCCGATGTTCATGGATAGAGAAATGTACAACGTGGATCTATGGGATTTAGCTTAAAACGAAACTGAGTCTCTACGTGATTTCATGGCTAGAATCTAAGCTGTGATGCCCATAGGCGACAAAATCAGCAACAAAGTGGCCTTAGACGCGTAAAATAAGGCTCTCTGGTTCAATTACGGATTCAGAAGTTGGGTTGTGTTCAAGAAACCACGCACGATCCAGGACACCCTTCATCGTGTGACAGACCATCATCAATGAGGAAGAGATGAAAGTTCTGTTGCGGAAGCTGACATGGTCAAATTAACCTTAAGCAACTCTCTCAAATCTGAGGTTCATTGGAGTACTAAGGATCAAATCCACGTGGGATGGGATCATATAATAGACTTATGGTTTCAAGCTAATCCAAGCCAAACAGTAGAAGGCAATAAAACAAAAGCAGTAAGTAAATAAATAGGTAAAGCGTTAGATTCAGAGAAATCAAATATGCAATCAGAATTGCAACCAATAGATTCCAAGGGTTTTTATGCGAAACTCTAGAACTCGAATATCAGTAGTAAGTTACCCAACTCGCCCTGCGATAAACTATCAAACTCCTAAATTTTATCAAAACTCAACTCTCGTTGCTAATTCCATGAATCAAGCAAGCACTAAACCAGATTTAATGTGTTCAACTAAATCCATAGACCAACTCTCGTTGTGAACAAGTATTTAGTGCAGCAGAAATAGGTTACGATAATTGATTACACTCTAGTATCTCTCAATTGTCCTATGATTCTAGGTTCTAGTTAGCTACACAAAAAATCAGTATTATAAGCAATAATGGCATAGAATAATATGAATAACCCTAGCAATCAATCAATCAACAATTCGTCATAAACCGTAGAAAATCCTTGAATATAACAAGGTGACTACTCTAACATGACTAGAGAAACAGAAATCAAAGACAGAATAGATATGATAAATAATCAACACATGAGTTCCAAGATGACTCTCAAAGGAGTTCTTCTCTTCTCTTACAATGTCAAAACAAAACTTAGCCTAAATAAGGGCTTTAATATATGTTAAAACACGTCTAGGGACTTCTGTGCAAATATAGTAAACTTAAGGTCAACTTGTAAATCTTGAAACTTACATTAAACTCATCGATTCTTTGCCTTGAGATGGGTTTCGTTCAACACCAGGAAGATCTCTTGAATTCTTGGCAGTTTCCTTTCTCGCACCAGACGAACTACTCTTCAGTAACAAGCAACTTTTAATCCGCCATTATATAGAATCGGTGGCATCTGAAAGATTTCTCGGTTCTCTATCTTGTGTTCCAATTTGAGGGGATTATATCGGTGGGAAGTCATCCATCAACTGCTAAATTGCTGACGCACCTGCAAAGTTCTACATCTCAAATTGCTCCAACATCTCCAAAATTGTCCAAAATATACCTAGACCTGAAAAGACTCTAAAATGACTCCCAAAATTATATAAAGACTCTAAAAGTGGACTTATACCAGGGTTAAAATCCCTAAAAACAAGGTATATCAACTCCCCCAGACTTATCCTTTGATTTCTCTCAAGCAAAACATAAAATGAATCTTTGGAAGAGGTTTCAAAACATGGGAACTCACCTTTCTTTAGAACCAACACTATCACCTATATGATGTTGCAACCCTCATCAAATCAGTACCAACATAAGAAGGCACTTCTGTAAGACCCGATCCAGAGTCTCTTCAAACTGATCTCACACGATCCAAGCCGATAAGCAACCAGGATCCACTCAGTTCATTTTATTGTTCTTATCTCATTTAAGTGTCATATTCAAGTCAAGCTTTTAACAAAGTATTTACTAATCAATCAATACACGGAAGAAAAGAAAGCCACATGGCCGTATTGCATAAATCATAATGGATTTGATACATTTAAGTATGATCATATATTATACTAGAACTAAATGACTCGAACACCACTAACACACATCGGCCGCCTATCTTTAGTCATCCAGACCATCCTTAGAACATGCCTCATTCAATGAGGCATAAGCATTCTAAAACATTGCTTAGTGAAACGAATCATTCCGCCTACACAGTTTGTCCTGAAAACCTGATCCTAAAAGTCTTTTTAACGTTAATAGCCTCATGGACCCAAGCGATACATCCGACACTCGCCAAACGGGCGAGTAGGTCGTATTAGTCGTCTCGATCCATCCAACTCGCCGAACTGGCGAGTTGGTCGTGTCGTCCCGTCCAACTAGCCGTATGGGGGAGTTGGTTTTGTCGTGCCGTCCAACTCGCCGTACAGGCAAGTTGGTCGGTCTGTGCCGTCCAACTCGCCGTACGAGCAAGTTGGACAGTCTGTGCCATCTAACTCACCGAACGGGGGAGTTGGTCGGCCCATGTAGTTTGGTTTGCCCGTTCGACGAGCTGGATGTCTTACTTGGCAAAATTCTTCATCCGGGGATTTGGTTGATCGAGTCTTCTAGTCGTTTCGTCGTAATGCCGTTCGGGGATACATTTGCCCGAGGTCTATGGACAAACTCTTCCT